>JRUC01000125.1:0-38846 GCA_000806385.1 Leptographium procerum
CCTAAGTCCCCCCTGCCCCCCCCAAGGCCGGCCGGGAAGATGGCCGGCATGGGCTTGGTCCACAGGACTGCTGAGTCGCTGCCTCCGCGGTGGCGGATGCTCACAAGCGGCGGGATGTGGTGGCCCGGCGGCAGCAGAAAGTACATCCGCATCGTCGCGCCGTCTTCAGCGCCAGCGCCTGCGGCGCTCCTGACAGGGACTGCATTGGTGTCCGTCTTGCCGTCCCACGTGACTTCCCAGTCAGCCCAGTCGTTGGCGTTTTGTTTGTGCAAACTGCTGGTAGCAGTAGCAGTAGGAGTAGTAGTAAAAGTAGTGCCATTTTCCAGGCCGCTTTGGTGTTGCTGACACGTCCTATTTGCTTCCCCCTGTTGCTGTTCTCTTCCACCAGCCCCCGAAACATTAGAAGCAGCAGCAGCAGCAGCAGCAGCAGCAGCAGCAGTGCTGCTCCACTCAACCATTAGGATCTTGGTGCCTTCATTTCCCCTGCCGTTCTCGAACTCGAACCGCGACAGAGCACAGGCTGAGAACGGCGATGTGGGTGTCTCCACCACGGTGGGCGAGGCCTGGTGGTCCAGCATCGGCTTCGAGGACGGGCTACCGCTTTCTCTGCTGCCGATATCGCCGTCACCCCCGGGGGTGGGTGGGAAGGCGGGAAAAGTCATCTGTTCTGATGTGACTGGGACAATACTAGTTCAGATTTGGAGATATCAAGGTAGCCACATGGCCCCCGTTTTTTGGCTCCAGATGGTGCACCAGATATAGAGACCGGTCAGCGAACGATGGTGGGTGTCGACTACCTGGCACAGCTCACGATTGCACAATTTAGGAGTGGAAAAGATAAGAGGATTAAGGCACCAGAAGCGCAAGGAGTGAAAGTTGCAGTTTGCGTCCGTGGTCGGGCAACAGCCGTTGACGAGGCTGTGGCAGAAGAAAGAAAGAGCGGTTGGATTCCGCCTGTTGTGCAGTAGGAATATTCGCGGCGTCGAATGTGATAAAGGTGAGCGGACGGAGTGAGCGGAGCAAAGACGCGCGTTATCAAGTGCTATGTACGAGACACGCAACCTGACAGCGCAGGAGAACAGCTGTCAGTAAAGGGGGACGCAAGACGAGTATTGCTGGCAGTGATGGTTTCTTGATTACTTGAACGATGACGACAAAAACCCGCAATCGGATGCCTACAAAGGGAAAGCGGGCGGCACAGAAAAAGAAGCGAGTACTCGTAATCGTATAAAATGATGGACAAGAGGTGGATGGGGTCGGGCCAATCAGATGGACTGGAGGGCATACGAAACACTGGAGCGATGGTAAGATATATACGAAATAAGGCAGGCACCGTACTTTTCTCATAAAAAAAGTCTTGGCCGTCTATGCGTGAGGGGCAGGGAAAGACGCAGAGATACAGCGGCCATGGCCGGCCCGAGGAGCATAGGAAGAAACGAGAAAGCACGCGACGTGGTAGGAGAGCAGGTAATGCACATGTGTTTGCGTCGGCCAGCTGCCATCTACTCTGGAAGGATGGCATGCGTTTTTGCTCTTTATCAATTGTTTTGTGCTTTTTTTGAGGTTGGTGACAATGACTCTATAAATAGCTTCGAGGCCAGAAATTTGGGCAAGGAGGGCAGCCGTTGACGCTGGTTGGCAGACGAGCACAAGTTCCGCGGCGCTTTATGAAGGCAAGAAACGGTCGAGCAGAGCCTCACTAATCCAGCTAATTAGGTACAAGTGCTCGTACGAGTTGAATAGCACGGGAAATATGCCGGGTTGCACGTCGTGGACGGCCGGCAGCAAGTGCCAGCACAGGCCGAAGTCCGGTCTTGGACGGAGGAAGGAAGGATGGACGAGACGAAAGCCGTCGGGGTGGTTGCTTTACATAATCCCGTAATGCGTTTGTGCGCGATTGTGCACTTGCCCCTCTCGTAAGACACAATGCATTCTCATATCCCCCCAGCCAATCATGAGACCCTGCCCGTCTGCCTCGGCCACGTTTCTTCTGCCTTTTGCAGGCAACTAAACGAAAAGCGCTAGGCCGTATACAGGACAGTCGCCGCAGCCACATTTCTACATCGTAGAACGGCGAAAGGCTTGGTAACATGCCTGTTCGGCATGGCACGGGTTAGTCTTCAGGCTACCACATACTATGTACTCGTAGTTTTGCATAGTAGTTGCTTTGTGTATCGAATTTTGGGCCTAGTGAGTGGGGGGCAAAAAAATAAGCTATAGATGAAAGAGAAAACTATTCCCAGAGCAAAAATGTGAGACTAAGACACGAACAGGATACTACATAGTAAGATATCTTATGTATCGCATCTTGTGACTTGTTCGTGCCTTGTCGGCAGGTAATGCGGATTGAGACATTGCGAGATGCGCCGGGCATAATGGGGCCGAGAGAAGGCCTGGCCTTTTGGCCTTTTGGCCTTTGTGTGGTTTCTGCTCGGTCGCTTATATAACGGTACACACAAGCACAGAATACGAGTCGATGTTCCTCGTACATACTCGTACATAGTTAGTACCGTATGCAATGATCGTCTGGACGTTGCTGTAACGCGACGGCGCATTACTCCTAATGCGTGCGTGCACAGCGATCCGTAGTGGTAGTGCATGCGAGCTGTACGTCGTACTATGTACGGTGTATACATGTCTCGTACATACTTCCGGTATTATAGTACCATGTAGATTCCACCATTTCGACATCTCGCTGGCGCCTTCTCGGCCGATTCTCCACACCACAAAAGCCCGGCGCCCTTCCAAGCAGCAGCGCCGGAGTCGGGCCGTCCAACTCAGATGGTGGGTCTTTCTTACTGAGCACATGCTTTTGACCGTCGGACTCTTTTTTTTCCCTAATTACGACGTAAGATGTTCTTTTCGCTATTTCAGTCTTTTGATATTGGCTCGACGGTCCAATGAGCTCGCCTGCATTGACTCGTTGCACGGGCTACTCGTAATTAGCACAAGACATAGCTGTTCTCCTTCCAATGAGCTGAGCTCCGTGTCCCCCCCCCGTGCGAGCACTAACGCAAAATTACACGTACCTCGCATCTTTTTCGTAGATCTGACAACCTTAATATCGGCCTTGCTGCCGACTGGCCGTGTGGGAGACGGTGCGTACCTAATAGGGGGTTGAGAGCGAGAAAGCTCTCTCCCTCCTCCCCCCCCTCCCATCCTAGCCTTTGGGAGGGAAGCATCGTCTTCGGCACGGCTCTGCAAGTCCACGCTCCTGCTAGACGGCAGACGGCAAGACGGCAGACGACATACTGCGTCTGTTTCTATGAGATAACTACGTACAGCAGTTGCAACCGGCAGACAGCAGCAGGCCGGGCGTGGGATGATTACCACCCGTCGGATGGGGGGAAGAATCCTCCGTAATATGATATCTTACTTCACACAGCCACAGCAGACGCTCCTTTAATCGACCTTTCTGCACTTGTTTCTCTCCCCCCCCCCCGGAAATCTCCTTCAGATTATTTCTTGTTTCTTTTCTTTTCTTTTTCTTTTGTTGTCCTGTTTGTGCTCTTTTAGCTGCTTATCTCCTTTCGCTTCAAGGTGTGGCCTCCGTCAGCCTGTTTCATGACGTTTTACAATGCTCGCCCTCTCTCATCGGAATGCTGTTTCCCTTTAGCAAGATCTGCATTACTACGAGCATGTGTTGGTAGGCGCTTCCCGCTAAAAAGGCTACACCATGGCTGGGCAGGGCAAGTTTCAAAAACCATCATCCCATCCTGCAACTCGTATCGTACAAACAACGATCTCTCCTATTCACCGTATCTTGTGACTGGACACAATCTAGAACCGGCAGCGCATCTCATATCTTACAACAATGACGACGCGCGCTGACAAGCCGTGAAAAATAGCACCGACCGATGGCCAGCCCAGCGGCTCGTCGGCAGTCAGCGACAGAGACCGCTGTTTCGGCAGTGGCAATGTCGATCCGTGAGAGGGAGCGAGAGAGAAAGGTAGAGCAAGGGGTGGGATCCAGCCCTTCAATGCATGAGACAATGATAGACGGGGCACGCCTCTACTACAGTAATAGTTTACTCGTACTATCCCGTAATTATCCTGCACAGCACCAGTCATGTATCGAGAGGATCTGCGTGCTGCCGACAATGAGTCTTTGCACATCTATCGGAGCGGTGATGGATTAGGCAGCATGCCGCTCCTGCCCGCCGGCACTTTCGGCTACTGTGTGATCCTTGCGAGCTCCCCGCAGAAACAGCACAGTGCCCAAAGGAAGGTCTCAGACAGTGAGAGCTCTCGTGCGCGGTCCTGATTGGCCACAGCTACGTAAAGTGCGACCGGCGCCGCAGAGGAGGGTGCATCAGCCGTTGCTGCAGAGAAATGCTACATAGCTGCGACCTGGTTGGCTTTTTGGTCAGACGGGCAAGTTATGGCGAAATAACAGGAGACGTGTCTTGCTGCCCTGTGGTCCTGCCCTGTCCTGTCCTGTACTGTACTGTCCTGCTGCTGCCTGCTGCTGCCCTGCCGTCCGGACTGGATGCATCCTGCCAGGTTGGCAGATAGAATACTTGGCGGCATCTCGTCCATTTTCATTTTCGTTTTCATGTTCAGATAAGATATCTTTATTACCAAGCACGGCGCTATTGTTTTGGCGAAGAGCAGGGCCGAATCAAAAAATTCAGACGGGGAAGGAGCTGGGAGGAACGGAAAGAACGACAAGGGGGGGGGTGTACAGGCGCACACGGGAATACACCTCATTTAAGAATGGTGACGGTACCTTGGGCAGTCATAGAGAGATACCTGCCGTTCCACCCAGAATCTGCTGCCGGGCCTGTAGCCTCCTATGCATTCCTTGCTGTGCCTTGAGTACCTCAGCCCAGGGGAGACCCGCTTATGGCTGAATCTTGTCGTTTACTACTTGTATGGTCTGGCCCGACTCTCTCCACTATTACGCCGGCCAAACCGCCGTAGCCACCCCATCCTCGCAACTTCCTACTGCGTACTCGTAGTGGCTCTCTGCACGTCTACACGTCTTGACACCCACACCCCTCCCTCCCTCTCTCTCGCTGCCTCCTGCTGCCCCATCCCGCGATGACCTCCTGTAGTGTCGAAATTCTGCTGCTAACCACTGTCCATCTTTTCCCTCACCCTATTTCTGCCAGTAGTGTTCCAAGGCACGAGCATCCCACAAACGGCGTTTTTCGCTTGTTTCGGCCTTACAAATCCCTACTATGCACTTTCTTTTTTTCTTCCAGTAATCTTTGGTCTTATTTCCCAACCTATCCTCTCGGTTTCCCACCTTCTCCGTTACAACGCAACCGATAACAAACCCCCCCCCCGGTCGAACATCCACCGAAGCACCTCTCGTCGTCGCCTCACGTCCAGACGCTCTCGCTGGCTTCTTATACTCTGCCCCCCACCTTGACTTACGGCCCGCCACCTCCGAATCTGTCCAGACGCCTTGCTCTTGGCTGCTGCTACTTGTCTCTCCTCTCCTGACTGCTCGCATCTCGTCCCTCACTTTCGCACCATCATCTCTGGGTGTGCATGCAATCCTTTCCGTTCGATCCGATCCGACCTGCTCTCTCATCCGAGCCTCCCTTCTCAGCGACATCGCGTGCCGGATTTCGCTTAGCTAGCGACTCTTGCTCAACTCTCTGCCCGGTTGCTGGACAGCCAACGGAATACAAGTCGACCCCGACCCGGATCTACCGGCTTGCGAAGACGAACAGGATCACGGCTGTCGCGGCTCTTGCTGGTTCCTCCGCATTAGCCGACCGGCAGCCTCGCCCGCTTCCTGCGCCCTTTCCCCGCCCGAGCGAAATGTCCTTCGCATCATGAGTGATCACGTCTTTCATCCCATAGCCCTGATCCCCTCTCTATAGTTCGACTTCGTCGCTCGGCTCAGGGGACGCCCAGCTTTCCCAAGTCAAAACGCGAACGCACGTGTTCAAGCCGTGACCACCCAGCGTCTCTGCCCTCGCTGCAGCGATCATGGCCTCACATCCACCTCGGCCGGAGGCCGCGAGTTCCTCCACTGAATTCGCCTCGGACCGATACTTTGCCAAAATCGCCCAACAGCGGCGGCAGCAGCAGCAACAGCGGCAGCAACAGCAGCAGCAACAACAACAGCAGCAGCAGCAGCAGAAAGGTGAAGCCTCTACGAGCAGCTCCTTGTCTATACCATCGACTTTGCAGTCGACTCAGTCTCTGTTTATCCTCCCTCTACGAGATACCAGCGTACCTGGGGCACAAGATGAACTACCTGTTGTCGAACACAAACAGAAAAAGAGTCGATTTACTCTCAGCCGTCTTCTGCACCCCAAGGCACAACATACCTCCGCGTCGTCGTTGCTATCCATATCATCGACCTCCTCGGAACCACATCTACCTCCCGCCATTGAGGCCTCTGTGCAGCAAAAACAGTACGTCTGGACCAGTCCAGCGTCTCATATCAATGACGGCCTGCTAACCTTGTCAATCAGGTCGGTGCCATTTGATCTACTGTTTCTCCGCCTCCCGGCCGAGCTACAGATTCAGGTCGTGTCGTCTATGCCTCTCGCCGACATCCTACGGCTACGTCTGACGTCCAGGGCCTGGCACGCCATGGTGACGGCAAACGAGTCGCCCATTGTCCGCTTCCACCTGCAGCACAACATCCCTGCTTACGCAAAGCGCCTATATCCGCCAGACTACACGAACCTTAACTTCCACTACCTCTGTGGCCTATGGCACCGGCTCCACGTCGCTGCCAAGCTCTCGTTCTACATCTGCGAGTGGGTCACAAAGGAGATCTTCTTGCGGGTAACCGCAGCCCAGAAACAAGAATTCGCACCACAGCGCGAGAGAATGCGCCGGCGCCTCATCCCCTTGCTGTTCACCATATTCCACTTCTTTGAGACTTACCGGACGAAACATCTACAGTATATCATCGACCATAACGGCAAGGGTTTGCGGCAGACGCCGTACACCATGAACCCTATCGAGGCCGAAATCATGGGCATGTACGATGACCGGACACTGCTGCAGGTCCACCAGGTCTTCCCATTGGTTGTGGCTTCGTTCTGCCGTCGGCTACGGCCACCATCATATGTCGGTCGGGTGGAGATGTCGCTCCGAGGCTACCTCAAAGACAAGCCGCCCGACGAGGTGCACACTGCCGCACTATGTATTGGGGGCCTCCGCCAGGTCGAGCGGTTTTGGGAGATTGGCGGCTACAACAACCGGAGGAGCGCTGTGGACGTCTGGTACAACTCCATCGCCAAGGAGTTCTCAGAGCCGGCCCTAGCATCGAAGCCCCGACGGGGCCTGGCTGGTCTGGGCCGCAAGCGGTCGGCAGCAACGATGAAGGATGATGCCTCGGCCACTATCACGGCAGCAACAGCAAAATTGAGCCTTGATGGCCTCGCCTCCTCGACGGCATCCATGGACGAAGCGTCGTGGGAGCACGTCAACAACAATCTGGTGTTCAACACGAGCCTGGCTGGCGGAATGCCTATGGGGCCCATGACGCGTGACCAGCTGCGCCTTCTCCTGCCTGACCTGCCTGTTCTGCAACAGCTGTGGCTGGTAACCGCCGAAGCACTAATCCTGGAGCGAAAGGTTGTCGACAAGGCGGCCGACATTCGGAGGAACGCCCAGGTTATGCTGGAGCTGATCCGCGAAGACGGCTTTGAAGAAGAAGACGAGTGGTGGTACGGCCACGGCGCGCACGACTCCGTACGTCCACCGACGAATGCGTTGGACGAGGACGTCCACGAGTTCGGATTATCGGCATAGGAAGAGAAAGGCTGCCGTCACCGGATTTCATACATGAGTGGAATGCCTAGTCGGCCGCATCCTTTTCTTTCCTTTCTTTTCTCTTTTTTTCTTCCCTTTTCTATATCCCAGCATTCTGTCACAGTGCATACCAGATATGAAACTATGGCTTCCCTTCTATTACTTGTTTTTCCTCTCGTATATGAGCATTTTTCGGCGTTTTTTTTTTAAATGGGTCTTCGGAATCCGGCAACCACCCTGTGGCTCAGCGTGGCTCTCGGGCTGGGGTTTCTACATACGTCTTCCTCTTTTTTTTTCACTCTGCCCTGATTCTGCCCTGCATCCAGTTCGTTTAATGTCTATGTGCGCAGTGCATGGCGTCAGCATTCGGGGACGTACAAACCCCAGCCGGTTGTTTTCTCTGTTTTAACAACCTCTTTTTCTTTTCTTTTCTTACTTGCAAATTCCTGCTGAGGAATATTTATAGATGTGTACAATTCCGGGCCAGATAGGAACAAAGAGAATAGGGTGAGGCTGGAATTAGGCGTTTCATCTACGGCTCGCTTTTATAGCCAAGATCTGATGGGGGAAATAAGTCTTACATTTCTTTTAGTTTTCTCTATCTCTTTTAGCGGTTGTATTGTGGCCTCAACCTCGCCTCGCATTTACTGTTCTAGAATGTGGGTTTCATGGCCTCATGTGGTCTAGATAGACGACGGTCATTATTGGTAGAAGAAACAAAACAATTTAGTTTTCTCAAATACACACACACACACACACACACACACAAAGATGTAGTATTCATGCCTCTTTTTTTCTTCATAATTTTGCCAGGCCGCTGTAAGCTGTTTCAACTAGCATAGCTATACATGCTGCTTTCACCGGTGCAGCAACCAAGTGTTCAGTGATAGTAGTAGTAGTAGTACATTGGAAAGAAAGCCGGAAATGCTCCGCTCGTATTAATAATCGTCATCAATGGTAAAGTCTTGCATGTCATGGCCGTAAGTCGTTCACTGCGTGGGGCGTCAATGCAGATAAAAAGAAAGATAAAACAAAAGAGAAAACAAAACAAGAAGGCAAAAGGAAGAAGAGGGAAGAAAGTGAGAGAGAGAGAGAGGACGGCAAGGCGCTGGAAAGAGGGAGGGAGATAAGACCCAGAACGTGAAACAGCGAAAGAAACTCGATGGGCTCCCTCCGTCCTTTTCCATCAGGTCCTTTGCAGCGTCGCAGCATCGCAGCGTAAATATAAACAAGACGATGAGAAAAAATAAAAAATAAAAAAAATCCCGTGATAATAAAAGCCTCCCAGAGATGCACCGTATAAACTTTTTTTTCTTGGCCCAAGCCCAAGTTCCCTCCCAATGATAGCTCCCAATATAGTTTTTGCCATTCGAGTAAAGATGTATAATGCTTTGTTGTAGCCGAATCTGCACATGTCGGTCTGCTCGCCTGCTCGACTGCTCGACTGCTCGACTACTTGCTGCCGCGAGTCTATCGCCGGATGTTGTTGTAGAAGCGATCCCGCAGCTGCCCGTTTGCTCCGAGGCTGCTCGTGTCGAACGAGCTCAGGGACGCAGGAGCGCCGTACGCCGACGCTGAGTTGTTGGCCGACGTCCTCGGCACGCTGCCGCCGAGGCTGTATGCCCCTGGACTGCCGAGACCCAAGCCACTGCTGCCCGCGCCGCCGTCCAGGCCGATGCCGTCAAAGATGGACGGGCCGTCGAAGCTGTGGAAGCTCTGGATGCCCTGGACTGCCGAATTGCCGCCACCGCCGCCACCGCCTCCGGGCGACGGCTGCGGCTGCGGCTGCGGCTGTGGCTGCTGCTGAGACTGCGGCTGCTGCTGCTGCTGCGATTGCTGCCGCGCTGTTCCCCCAAAGGAGGAGGGTGAACCGTGGTGGGATAGGCTGTGCGGCGGCGCCGAGGCGGCACCGGTGGCATTCCCAGCCGTTCCGTAGGGCCCACCGAGAGACGGCGATCCGGCTCCTCCCGTGGCGCCGTTGTTAGTCCGGCGCGGCTGGCCGTACGCCGATGAGCCAAAGTTGGCGCCATACGTGTTTTGCGCCGTCCCCAGGCCTGCTGCTGTGCTTGTTGCCGTCGGAAACTGGGGCGATCGGTGGGTGCTGTTCGGAGTCAGCAATCCGGGCGAGCCGACAGCCATGCTCTGAGATGGGTGTCGCTGTTGCTGCGGAAATGCCGCAGACTGCTGCTGTGGCGTGTATTGGCTAGTCTGCTGATACTGTGACGTGAAATGCTGCTGTTTCTGCGGTTGTGGCTGGTGCTGCTGGTGCTGCTGGTGCTGTTGTTGTTGTTGGTGCTGCTGCTGCGACTGCGACTGCGTCTGGCCAAACGGGCCGGCATCTGGTCTGTTTGTAGTATAATAGGACGGCTGGGGTGTTCTGCTGGGCCGAGGCAGCTGCTGCGAGGTCATGCCGCCGCTAGAGGCCAGAGACCCAGCCATCTGGGCCTGCGAGCCGTGCTGCACCGACGAGACGCTCTGGCCGAGGATTTGCTGGTGCTGGAGCTGCTGATGCTGCTGTTGCTGCTGGTGCTGTTGCTGTTGCTGTTGTTGTTGCTGTTGCTGGTGTTGTTGGCGCTGTTGTGGGTGCTGCCTGCCCTGGAGGAGCCCAGCATTAAGCCCCTGCATCCCTTGTAGCCCATGCACCCCATGCACCCCTTGCACCCCTTGTACTTGGCCCTGCTCGCCAGTGGGAAGCGGTGGTGTTGCCGACATGGCTTTCTGTGCGGCAAATTGCTGTTGCTGCTGTTGCTGCTGCTGCTGCTGCTGTTGGTGTTGGTGTTGGTGTTGGTGTTGGTGTTGCTGATGCTGTAGCTGGTGGCGAGACTGCTGCGTAGCCAGCGGCTGTGAAGGGTCGGCCTGCTGCGTGGCATGCCCGAGGGAAGACAACGTGTCAAAGGCGACATTCAGCTGGTGCTCTGCTTCGCTCGCATCGAGCGGAGAGAGAATCTGCTGCTGCTGCTGCTGCTGCTGCTCGCCACCCAGAGAGCTGCCGGCTGCACCGCCCAGGCCAGTCATGCTGTGTGCTGCAGCCTGGGTGGCAGGAGATGCGCTGCTGGCGTTGCTACTTCGCACCGATGCCCTCGCGTCGGCAGATTTCCTCTGTCTCTTCGCTGCAGACGGCGTGTTCGTGTTGCTGTTGCTGATCTCGGCAAGCTGGCCAGAAGGCTGGTCGCCCGGGGCCAGCTCCATGCCCGCGCTATTAGTGGTCGGATAGCCTTGCGTGAGATCGGTACCAGAAGTCTCGTCCTTTTTGGACGCCTTGACCCGCTTCCGCTTAATACCGACGGCTGTGGCTCCAGCATCTGGCGGCTGTACAGCTGCAGAGCTGGACACGGCGTACATCTGCTGGTTCAGGTGTGACAAGCCGAAATCGTGGTCCGCATTGTTACTGCTGAGGGCTGCCGCTGCCTGAGTGGAAGGCAGCTCCTTTGGCTTCGATGTTGATCCCTTTGGACGCCCGATCTGTGCCTTTTTTGCCGGTGTGGGCGCGCCAGGAACGACGGGAGGGGGGATTGGCGTGACGTAAGTAGGCACCGGGGGGTTCCCTTTGCTGGTGGTGGAGGCATCTGCCTCCGGTGCCTTTGGCCGGTTTTTGGACCCTTTCGGCCGTCCCCGCTTCTTTCCCTCGGTGGTTCCGACATTGGCCTCCGGACCAGCGGCAGCGCCAACATCTAGGCTCGCTGTTGGTGTCGACAGGGCCGGGGCTGCCGGCCTCTCGGGTGTCGATATAGACGTGCTGGGGTTGAAGAACAGGCTCTCCCCCACACCGCCGGCGACGTCCAACATCGAGTCGTCATCATCGACCCAGCCGTCCTCCTCGGCCGTCCTGCCGTCGCCGTTCGGTATAGCAGCCGCGCCGGCGGTAGCAGCAGCCACGGCGGCGGCGGCCTTGCGGGCCTTCATGGGCCCTTTCTTGATGCCCTTGTCTCTCCTGACCTTGGTGGCCTTGCTTCCTTTTGGCCGCCCCCGTCGACGCTTCTCTGTTGTCGCAGCGGGCGCGCCGGCCACGTTCGTGTCTCCTAGCGCGTGCGGGTCGCCTGCTACCTGGTCCACCTTTGTGGATGTGGAGCTCCCACCGTTTGTCGTTGCTGTCAGCACCGACGTGATCGCGCTTGTCGTCCCATTCGGAAGTCTGGGGAAGATCTCGGCTATCCAGCCGATGAATGCGCTGCCGAGGCCGTTTGCGAGGTCACTTCGTGGGAACGCTCCGTCTGCCGGTGGTGCAGCGCCAGGACTGCCACCAAAGTATTCCACTGCTTTGCAGATTTGATCCACAACGGCTGCAGGCTGCAGGCTGCGAAGGAGGTCCAGCAGGCGCTTCTGCTCTGCCTTTGTCTCGCTGGGAGTAAGCGTTTGTGGGCGGGTTGGTGAGGTGACCGTCTGGGCTGGCTGGGCTGTCTGACTGGTCTGGGGACGATGCTGGCTGCTCTGGCCTGACTGAGCAGACTGGGCGGGCTGGCCAGGTTGAGCGGGCTGGCCAGGTTGAGCGGGCTGAGCAGGCCGGGCAGTTTGAGCAGGCTGGACGTGCTGGACGTGCTGGACGTGCTGGAGATGTTGAACTGGCTGCATGGCCTGAGCAGCGGCAGAGGATGTGATGTAGTATGGGTCCCAGACAGGTGTGGACTCGTCAGGGACGCGAATGAAGCGCTTCGTAGTGGCCGTGCCGTTGCCGTGGCCGCTCTGATACGCGCGCAGGGCGGCCATCTCGGTGCTCTCGCTAGCTCGCTTAGCCAACTCGTTGCGCTCCACAGACGTGTCGTGGCCGGTCAGATCCATCTGGATGACGCCAAAGTTGCCCTTGATGCTGCCTGTCTGGCCCTTGAGCTTCTTGGGCACGGGGTCCTTGATCCGGGCATCTCGATATTCAATGGTGGAGGAGGAGCTGAGTGCATTCCCGCCAGCGGCCATGGAGGACGTCGAGAGGCCAGACGGTTCGTGTGCCACGCTGGGCGCAATTGTTGAAAGCGGGGGAAGGCCCACGGCGGGTGTGAAGGCAGACATCTTGTCAGCTCGCGTTGCAGCTAATCTAGGAGGTAGCTGCTCGCGTTTTGTGTGGGTTATCGCTTTTCGGAGAGAGGCTCGAGGGCCTGCGAGAAGGCCGCGCTCTCTCTCTCTACTCTTTATCTCCCTCTGCCTCGCCCTGTCTCGGTCGCAGCCTCGCTAAGGAAAGAGAGAAAAGAGAGAAGAGGCAAGATCGGGGAGGGGAGGGAAACCAAAGAGGAGATGGAGAGAAGACGGCGCCGAATTTGTTGTCTCAGTGAGGGAACTGGAGGGAGTACACTGTAATAGGCAGCCGCCGACGGCTGCCAGGACAGGAGGTCTGTCAGATGGGATGGAGCACTAGCATAGTAGCGTGCGATGGAGGAGCTGCAGCAGCGACTTCCAGCGGGCGATATATATGCACAGAGAACGAAAGGCGTGCAGGCGAGAGAGAAAGAGAGAGAGAGAGAGAGGGGTGCACGAGTTTCCCCAAGTGCCACACGGTCACTCCATGCACTGCTGCTCGACGGACAGGCCAGTCCTGGCTGCAGAGGAACTCCGGCAGCCTTGATTTTTCCTTCAGTCGTGTTTTTCGTAGCCGCGCGCAGTCTCCTCTCTCTCGGGGAGAGGTTTTTCTTTTCTTGATGATAATGGGCGGTGATGGGCGGCGGCGGCTGCGTCCCGACTGATCGCGTGTCTGCCGGTCTTTGCCAGCAGCTGCTTTGATAGGCGTTTCGCGGGGAGGATGGAATTGCTGAGAGGGAGGGGAGATGCTGGATAGTGTGAGAGAGAAATATGGAGGGGAAAAAGAGAGGATTGCACACAAGAGCAGGCGGACAAAGAAAGAACGGCGGCGGGGAGAGGTGGAGAGAGTAGAGTGCGTACGAGGGCGCGGGTGGGCTGCGTGCGTTTTCTGTTCTGTGTGTGTGCAAGTCTTATCGTGGTCTGTGAGCGGACGGTCGTGCAGGAGGTCGACGGGTGGACATGAAAAGAAAGAGGCTGGTGAGAAGTTCGATTTCGCGACCGACCGAAACTGGGCGATTTAAAAAAAAAAAAAGGCGGTCACGGGATTACACTGTCGGGGCGATGGTGGTGGTGATGGCCCCTTCTCGATTTGGACTTGCGAGGCGCCAAACAAAGGAGCAGCATACAGAGTAGCATACAAAGATACACCACACACGCACACATACACACGCATACACGCATACACACCGGCTGCAAGCAACCAGCGTTGGCCGGCTGCCAGCGCAGCAGAGCTACGAATAAAGAGAGGCAGCGTAGGAGAGCGAGGAAAGAGAGAGAGAGAGGGTGTGTGTGTGGGGAGCCTGTGGTTGCTGAAGAAAAGGCAGCCAGTAAATTGGTTGGCCCAGAGCGAGGCCATCGACGTGGCTCAGGCCAATTGAGCAAAACGGTCACCGAAGGTCGCAGGCAGTACAGGTACAGAAGAGTTTTAGCAGTTGCAGCAGTTGCAGCAGTTGCAGGCGGGTTCCGTGCGCCTTCCAAAGTCTGTACGTACCGGATACCTGCCAGTAGATGTCAGTATGCGCTAGCACGTATTCGGAGTAGAGCTAAGGAGCAAGCTACCAGCCAGCCTCTACCAGCATCTGCCAGCTGTTGCCAGCTGCTATAGAGTCCCAGCACTAACCTTGTCCAATGTGTCTCTCCAACTCGAAGCTAGCTCAAATTCACGCATCCCATCCCATCTCATCCCCCCCGCCGCCCCAGCACGAACCTACGCCAGAGCTTCCCACCGTGCTGTCGCTGGCAAAACATCTATCCGAACGATCAATTGCTGTTTTTATTTTCCAGCCGTTGGCCCCGACTTAATCCGCTGCTCTGTCAAGCACATTCGATCTGCCTGACAAAAGGCTCCCTTCTCTCGCTTCTCTTCTTTTCTCCTCTCTCTCTCTCTCTCTCTCTTTCAATCCTCTTTAACGTTCTCCCTACCTCGAAGCTCCTCCAGCTGCGGCATGCAGCACCGCCACCGCAAGCATGCCCACACCCACTAGATACGCTGTCGTCTCGCTTCCGCTGCGCATATTCGAGTCTAGCGACCTGGAGGGCGCACTGTCCTCGCTGCGTGCCACGGTGTCGCCCGACAATGGCTCCGTGCAGCTCTTTCCGATACCCGACTTTAAGATCGGCACCCTCGACGCTCTGGTGCAGCAGGCTGACGACCTGGCCAGGCTTGACACCGGCTGTGAGGGTGTCGTCTCCCGCGTGGCCGACTCGCTCAAGACCATCCTCGACGGCGACGAGGAGAAGGCCGCGCAGCAAAAAATTGTCAACGACAGTAAGGATCCACCGACTGTGGCCCGAAAGAAGGCAATCAAGGATGGGGGGTTAGGGGACAGGAGACTGATTTCCTATGGATGCTAACCAGGGGGGGTTATCAATGCAGAGCCGACGGAAAGCTACTTAAATACGTTTTCCTGGAACAAGGTGCGGTATCGGGCAGACCGGCCGCTGAGCGAGCTTATCGACACGCTACAAAAGGTGGGAAGGCTACGAGAGAGAGAGAGAGAGCGAGAGACAGACAGACAGACGGACAGAAACTAACTTCACCCAGGAGCTTGTGAACATAGACAACGACGTCAAAGCAAAATTCACCCAGTACAGCTCGGTCAAGAGCAATCTGGCGGCGCTCCAGAGGAAGCAGACGTGAGTTTTCCTTTTCCTTTTCCTTCCCTCGTACCTTGTCCTCCTCGTTCATTGCAGGAGCTCTGTGGAACAGAAAATTGATTGACGCCCCCCCCCCCTTGTCCAGCGGCAACCTCGCGACAAAGTCACTGACGCCGATCGTCAAGCCGTCGCTGCTGGTGCAGGACTCGGAGTACCTGGAGACGCACCTCGTGGTGGTGCCGACGGGATCGCGCAAGGAGTTTTTGCAGGAGTACGAGACGCTGGCGCCGATGGTGGTGCCGCGGTCGGCGGTGCAGGTGGCGACGGACGAGGAGTTTGCGCTGTTCGCGGTGACGACATTCAAGAAGCACAGCGCCGAGTTCCTGCACAAGTGCCGGGAGCAGAAGTGGACGCCGCGCCAGTACACGTACGTCGAGGGCGGCCGCGAGGAGGAGCAGCGCGAGCTCGAGCGCGTCGCCCGCGAGGAGCGCAAGGTCTGGGGCGAGGCGCTGCGGCTGGCGCGCACCGGCTGGAGCGAGAGCGTCAGTGTGTGGATGCACGTGCTGACGCTGCGCGTCTTTGTTGAGACGGTGCTGCGCTACGGCCTGCCGCTGGAGTTTATCACCGTGCTGGTCAGATCGACGCCCAAGCTGGTCAAGAAGGTCCAGGCCGCCCTCGACTCCTCATACTCGTATCTCGGCGGCAACGCCTTTGGCCGCGACAAGAAGGGCAAGATCACCAAGGACGACGCCGCCCTGTCGTCCGAGATGGCGGCTGCCGGCGTCGGCTTCAGCGACGGCCACGAGTACACGGCGTACGTGTACTACGAGTTTGGGTTCCCGTAGCCTTTTTATTTACTTATTTTTGGGTTTTTGGGGCTTTCCTGACTTCTTATGTCAACGTCTTTTATTTCTCTATTTCCTCGTCTTGTTTCCTCGTCTGAACTCTCATCAGTCACGTCCTTTCTTTTTTCTGCTTTCTGCAACATAGTCGTTTACTGCGCTTTTACTTTGACTGCCCGGCAAGGAATGGACGGGGCCGGCAATCTCACATGGAAATCCTTGCATAGAATCACAGAAGCACTGTTTGTATTTCTTTTTTCTTCTATTTTTTTTTTTTTAGTTCTGGGGGGTGGGTGTATTGTGAAAAGGCAGAGAGTATATTTGCCACCTTGAACTTTTCTCTTCCGAGTCCTTCTGCGTACCGTGAATAGTAAAGGTGTTGTACTGTGTTCTCACTCTCTATGAAAATCTACTTCTTTAGCGAGATCAGCCCCTTCTCCTCCAGGTACGCCACGATCTGGGCGACGGACTCCTCCACGGTCTGCTCGTGGGTGCGGACGGTGATCTCGGGCTCCAAGGGCGCCTCGTAGGGGGCGGAGATGCCGGTGAAGTCCTTGATCTCGCCAGCGCGGGCCTTCTTGTAGAGGCCCTTGGGGTCGCGCTGCTCGGCGACCTCGAGCGGGATGTCGACGTAGACCTCGACAAAGGCCAGCGGCTCGTCGCCGGCGGCGGCTGTCTGGGCGTGCAGCTCGCGGGCCACCTGGCGGTCGGCGCGATACGGCGAGATGAACGAGGTCAGCGCGATAGTCGAGGCGTCGGCGAACAGCTTGGCCACCTCGGCGATGCGGCGGATGTTCTCGTTGCGGTCCTTCTCGGAAAAGCCAAGGTCCTTGTTGAGGCCGAAGCGCACGTTGTCGCCATCCAGCCGGTATGCCGACAGGCCCAGGTGCAGCAGGTGCTGCTCCAGCGCCGTGGCCACCGTCGACTTGCCCGACGCCGACAGGCCCGTGAACCAGACCGTGAAGCCCTTCTGTCCGCGCGCCTCGTTGCGCTCGCGGCGCGTCAGGCCGGCGTGCCAGGTGATGTTTCTATCACAGTTAGCTCCATTTTCTCTCTTTTTTTCTTTACTTTTTTACTTTTTTTCTTTCTTCTTTCTTTCTCAACTCACGTTGCCATTGCGGTGTTCGTAGATGTAGTCGTCGTGACAAGTCTGAAAATTTCACACTAAGAAGCGGCTCCGGCCAAATGGCTCTTGCTGTATATCAATAGCCAAGATCCCTTGGCCAATGGCGGGGTTTAGTGTAGAAGTGCACGTCATAATTGGCAAGTATGATTGGTGATAACACCGCAGAAAATTTCCTGCACTGCAGATAAATACACAATTTGTAACAACTGTAGGAAAAGCTATAAACGAATGGGTGGCTGCTAATAAATACACGCAACCCAATAAAAAAAGTCGCACAGGTCCGTTCTCGGCGCCGCCTGGTTCTTAGCGTAAAACCCACAGACACTCAAGAGATGCTAGTAGTTAATGATATTTCCATGTTCCATATCCCATGATATTTTCCCTGCCAGCTTCTTACAGCAGAAGCGTGAATGCCAGGGCCAGCCCGGCAACAGTCATCATGGCGCCAGCGCCAGGTCCCATCATCGTCTGCTGACCAGCGCTGACGGTCACAGTGCCCGTAGACGTGGACGAGACAGTGCTGGTGCTCGACGAGCCCGTCTTGGTCTTGGTGGAGGAGGAAGTGACGGAAGCGGTGGAGTTCTTGTTAGATGTCTTGGTAGATGACTTGGTCGTCGTGGCCGTCGAGTTCTTTCCTGACTTGGTAGTAGTGGCATCCGTGGTGGTCGCGGCAGCGGCAGTTGCATCCGTCGCCGTGTCGGTGGTGGTCTTGGACTTCTTGGTCTTGGTGGTGCTGACATCAGTAGAGGTGGAGTCCTGTTTTTTTATGTTAGCTTTTGAAAGATCCCCAGAATTAGAAAGGAGAGTGAGGCTGTGGAGATATTCCTACCTGAGCAACCGCGACGGCGGCAAGAGCAGCGATGAGGACCGAGGTGAACTTCATTTTGAATGTTGGTGGTGGTGAGTTGTTTTTGTGGTGAGTTGTTTGTTTGTAAGAGCGTTGTAGAGAGTTGTTTGTAATGTGAGATGGTTGATTGTGACTGAGAGTGATGATTGTCTTGTTTGATGGTCTTTGCTGTAGAGTGTTGTTTGAGTGTTTGATGATGAGAATGATTTCAATTATAGCCATAAGAGCGACGAGAGCCTTGTGATTTATAGCCAGATGGACAGCCTGCCTCCAGCCATCTGCTGCAAACACAAAACGGAGAGCTTCGTCTGGCCAACAGCCTGTCCACGCGTCCCGATGCAGCACCCGTGCGGCGAACAGACGTCTCAGTTCCAAGAATAGGCCCTTCCGTGGCCGCTCCAGTCTTTTCTCTCGTTGCAGATGTGCCCGCCTGACGGAGAAGAAACAAAACGCAAGTTCGACCCTGTTTCAAAGAGACCCCCCCTCCCCCCTGTTGCTCCAACGTAGATCCACGCTGAGAATCCACAGCGAGCCAGCCTGCTCGCGGCGGTCCTGTCGCACCACTGTCGGGCACTCGCGGCAGGGACGTCTTCAAAAAAAAAAATGCCCGGCGTCCATCGCAATCGCCATTGCCATCGCCTGCAAACTTTACTCTGCCGTCCTCTATGTCCCGGCCCCCCTAATTCGCTGGGTCTGGTAATAGCCCGGAGCCTGGTCTACTTTTGCCACAGAAGAGGCTGCGCATATATGCACCAATGAGAAGCCAGGAAAGCAAGCACCGCACGATCGTAGATCCACCCAGGCTCTTTGCGGCTCTTCACTACTCGGCTCCTTCCCTATGTTGCTCCGTTCCTGCCTACATCCGTCGTAGAATGACATTCTTACAGCTATGAATGTTCACAAGTCCGAACTGCCGAACCGCCGAAACTGCCGAATCCTCCGGATATCCGCATTCCGGAGCAAATCTACAAGCAGCTAGGACCGACATCCACCGGCCAGTCCTGCTAGTCCTCTCCTTTCTCACGGACCTGCTTTTTGCGTACTATGTAAGATAGTATTTTTCGAGTGCTCTGGGGCTCAAACATTTTGCGGGCTCCGTCCGCGATGGGAGGCTATCTTGCCATCCATGGCCTACAACCCCGGCCAGATATTCGCGCAAGGGCTACTTATAAGCATCAAACATCTATAGTATGGATCTCCAGAAGACGCCGTTTCACACCAGCTATTCCCAGGAGAGCAAAATGCACACGTAAAACTATCGCTACTAGCCAGCGTCTGGTCAATTTTTAGAACGCTACGCTTTCCATGTTTCAGAAGTACTGATGACGCACACCGTAAATACATGATACAACTTTTGCCAACCCGGGCAGCGTGCAAAAGTAGCAAGCCATCTTCATCTTATCCCATGTCCTTGTTCTGCGCAAGGATTGCCGGTATCGAGGCTGTAACCTCTGTTATTCGACATCCATACCAGATGCTGCCTCTTCATCAAAAACCGTCTGAATCCAGATCTTGTCTCTCGTTCAGCTAGCCTGGTCCACTAAAACATGCATCAGAAGATTTCGGGGGCTGGGCCATTTCTGGCGAACTGAGCTCTCGTCTTCCATCTCGGACAGAAACACCCGCGCCCGGCTCTCATTGTCCTGAAGCCTCCCAATCTCCGTGGCTGGCAGCTCGAGACACAGCTTTTCGAGTCGCCCGTCATGTGCCAGCGACTCGGCAATGCGTCTTGCCCGCTCGACTACAGCAGCGTCAACGCCGTTGATGGCAGCACAGTGGCAGCCAAAACTATCCCTGCTGTGGCCCGGACGGAGCTCGTAGAGAAACTTGACCTTGTCTTCTGACTGCGATGCCTCTGTATCAATGCTGACGCTCATGTGGGCTAGCTGCAGACCTGGCCGCTGCTGAAGAGCGCCTATTTCAAAAACCTCGTGGAAGTGCGTCGCAGCCAACACTTTTGGTGCACTACTGCTGCCTAGTTCTAGGAAGTGATCGATCAAGGCATGGAAGAGAGCAGCTCCATCAACCTCGTTGGTCCCTTTTCCGAACTCGTCGATCAGGACCAGGCTACGTCGCCTTGAAAAGTTGATGGTAAAAGCTGCCTGTCGGAGGTCGACGCCAAAAGCGCTCTCGTCCCGCGAGACACTCTCCCGAGTAGCAATTCTACTCAGAATCCTGTCTGTAATGCCAATTACCGCACTGGTGGCCGGGACGAAGCTTCCAACATGGGCCAGGTGAACAATAATAGCCACTTGTTTGATATAGACGCTCTTGCCGGACTGGTTGGGGCCCGTCAGAACAATGGCGCTCGGCCTGTTTTGCCCCGGGGGCTGTCTACCGGACGGGTCGTGCTCCTCGGCATTCCCGTCGTCTTCCGGGCCCAGCCCCCCAGCAAGTCGACAGTCATTGGGAACAAAGGTGCCGGTGCTGAGCTCCTGAAGCATGTGTCGGCCTCCTCGAATTTGTAATATGTTATCGGCTGTCATCTGCGGACGAGAGAGACCGAACTTCTCGGCTCCTGCTGCCAGGGCCATGAGGCAGTCGAGCTCCCCGATTGCTTCTGAAGCGCGAAATAGCACATCTTCATGCTCTAGAAATTCGAGCCTGAGGCTGTGAAGAATGTCTGCCTCAATTTCTGAATGAAGTTGTTAGCTTTGTAGAACACAAGTGAGAACCGGAAAGGTGCAAGAACCACCTGCACAAGTACGCAACCGGCAAACCCACCGATGATTTGGCCCGCCAAATCTCCGAACTGAGCATCCAAGCTATACATCTCGGGCGTTTTGAAGTAGACTAGCCCATCTTCTCGCAGGCTCTCCTCCCAGGTGTCAAAGCAACCCCTGCTACTGTAGGAATGTCCTGCTCTAGTCTCTTCCGGGGTCCTAGGGTCCAAGGTAGTGACGGTGAGATAGCCCATGTGTGGGTGGAAGATGCAACCAATAATCGGGTCTGGCACCTCGACAGGAAATAGGGAGCGGTACCCATCGCAGACGTTGTTGAGGCGGCTATGGAGACTGTCATGGCTTTTTCTGAAACCATCCAGCTCTCGTGAGACTCCCTCGGCTACTACGGTACAGCCAGTCGACTTGGACTTTTCAAAGTCAATTGTTCGGTCCACACTCGCCCCTAATGTGGAAATATCCTCTCTTATCACGTCTGAAATTATCTGCGCAAGGTACTTTTAGCAATGAGACGCAAACCGGGTATCGCTGGATATTGCTCGCAGGGATCGGTCAAACCAAAGCAGCATACCTCTGCAACAAGACCGTAGCCTCTATGTGGCAGTTTCCGCACAAGACGAGCAAGAGTCGAAGAATATTTGCAAAACGCTCCCAGGCTCGACCATGCGCATTGCTTCGTCGAAACACGGCTTCCTATTTGAAGGACGCCTTTTCTAAGACGTATGAACGGCGAGTGTATACTTTTCACTTTTCTCAGCGCCACACGAACAGAACTCATTGTAGCCGCGTTGTCGGCGTGAAGCAGGACGGAAATAGCTTCATGACGCCCGCCTATGACAGCTAGGTCTGTGCTGGGTCGAAGAAACACTTCCCGGAGTCTGGCGTGTCCTTGTGGGGTGAGAATAAAAGCACGGAACAGGTCGAAAACCGCCCGTTGTTTCCCATCTCTTGCATTGGCCCTTCTGTCCGACACCGGCCGCTGGACATTGCTTCGGCCGTCCTTGCGAAATATCTGCAAGGCCACCATGGTATCTACAGTGACAAACATACAGTCTTTGTATGATATCATCTGGGCGGACCTGATTCTGGTAAACGCACGATTACCCTCAGCATCTGTGTCTTGGCTCTGCTCCAGGTCACACAATAGAGCGTTGACACATCCAAGCTGTGAGTCGAATTTGTTAGTGAGTTTTTGTTGTGAGAATTCATGCATCCCTCTAATATGGCGAAAGAGCAACAAAGATTAACTTGCCGTGATCCGACTGTCTAGGTTGATGGAAGCCCCGAGACGCATGAGCCCGTTGCGCCTATACACTCTGTGTTGATGCCCTTCACTTTCAGATCCATTGTCCCTGTCCTGGGGGAAATAGTCATCCGTGGCCGTGACAAACTGCGCAACATACGGCTCTAGAGTCTGCAGGCTTTTGAGTTGTGCAAGCCGTTCTTTGCCGGACTCGCCGTTGAAGTTGCAAGACAAAGCTGTGCGAACAGTAAAGCCATCTCCCCCGTCTTGTGCTGAATTACTCGGGTCAGCGCCTATATCGATGATTGCGAGCTCAAAGAGTGGTCCCTACCAAGCGCATCTGCGTCGTCTCTGCGGGCCTGCCGCTCAAGATAATTGACAAAGGGCTCTGGCGAACGGCTTGGAATGATTACAACTACAGGCTGAGCCTGCAAGAGAAGAGACTCGACAAGTTCGAAGCCCGTGATTCGCGTGTCTTCCTGGAGATACAATGTCTCGCTAGCGGCAACGTAGAACGCGCATCCGACGGCGCCGTTGTTCCTCATCTCAAGCGCCATCACGACCTTGTCCGTTTCTGACGCGTCATCCTCTATGCCAAAACCCTCTTCCAGAATTCCGAGGCCCGCATTCGGAGACGGTACGGACGAGAGGGCTGGCGGAGATGAAGGCACGGTTTGGATGACTGCAGGTAAGGGAGTTTGGCCAGACATAACATCCCGAAGCGACGACGATCCCACGTTTGGTGCTCTACCGGGACGCGGGCGTCTCTGCCGAAACGTAGACGAAGCCCGTGAGGGTTGGTAACTGCTAGTCCGACGTGGAGGCATAGTCAACTGCGTAGGCCGGCTTCTGTGGCATAAGGGGATGAGGGGAGATTGATGGGATGTCGTAAGGAACGGGCAAAGCAAATCTAGTTTATTCCTGCTCTAAGATAATGTGCATGTGCAACAATTTCGGTTGCAATCCTAGGAAGGAGCGAGGGGCCGAGTTGTCAACAACTGGTGACTTCCCTCCACGGATAGCGATGCACCGTATTATTACACCCCAGGAAAACCGCCTAAATGCGTGCGTGTAGGGCGCAAATGGTTCTGAAAAAGCATTCCAAGAGGTAACCGCAGCTTCAGAGAGAGATAGAGAGAGAGCTATGGCGATACGAGATGATATCGCCGAGGCTCTTGCGACACGAAATGGTGGCACGATTGTGGTCGATGCATCAAAGAGTCGTAGGTACTTTCGTCTTTTCAACTGACTCGTATTTCCACTTTTTGGACACAAGCAATATACCTCTAGCTCTCACAGAGCGGCTTCTTTGAGCTTTCTCTGTTGCTGCTTCTTCATTTCGACTCGCCACCCGTCCGCACCCAGTCCTCAAACTCCTTTCTCTGTCGGCGGATATCCACGAAGCTCGGTCGCGTCTCCAGGTAGCTGAACGGGTTTCCAATAAAATCCTTACCCACCTCGCCCTCGGAGTTCTTGGCTCCTTCTTCACCCTCGCGCTCAATCTTTCCGGCCCACACGTGCCACTGGATAGGGCGGAGGTCGCTTGTCCCAAGAACGAGGCCCAAGCTGGTAACGAGCAGTGCAGCAATGGTCTCGATGCTGATGTCGATGGGAAGAGAGCTCGACGGCGACGAGGTGGTTCCAGCAGAGGAGCGTATGGATTGGAAGGTGGAGAACTCCTGCGCCGAGTAGCATCTGCGGAGGAAACAAAACGTCAGTCTCTGGCAAAGGGATCAGCTCAGTGGTAGAAAGAAGAGGCGCATACGCATGTGCCAGTAGGATGAGCCCAAAGGCGGTCGTCAGTTTTGAAAACCAAGACATCTTTGAAACTGAACTGGCCGGTTATAAGAGCGACGGAATCTGAGCTTGCTGTTGCACGTGCGTGTGGTAAGCTGTCACGGGCTTGCTTTGGTGATGAAGATGCGATGTGTGAACAAGACGCCACATTTGTGGTGGAAATAGCTAGCGTTATATCACATACAGCGTCTCGCTCGTATATGTGCATATTTCCCTCTCTCCACATAGCGCAGCCTTGTAACCACTTCTTTAAGCAGCCAAGGCAACTAGATGAGACATAGATCGACGTCGTCTCCCTGCTTCTTTATGTCGTGCTTTTACTATGCATCTTATGTCGTCCGTTTTTTGAGATAATTTATTTGTTAAATACTTCCCCGGCTCGATGACGTTCTGCTCTCGGTTCATATTGTTGCAAATTTGCGGTTATTATGAAGTCAAACACAGAGTTGAAACCAAATAAACAGCCAATACGATAGGATTTCTAGTAAGTTAATATCTAATAAATATGACAATTTTCTGGGCTGTTGCAACGGTTGTATTGTTTTCCGTTGTTGTTTCTAATTGTTACATCTTTCTCCTCTTTTGGTCATAGTTGTTCCCGTTTGCTTCAGTGCCGAGTAGATACTGTTTTTAAAAGGGAGCCTGGTCCTAGTAACTTTATACAGCGGAGAAAAAGGTTGGGCAGAAAAATGATAATGTGCATTCCATGTACAAGGCCGGTTATATGGCTGCTCCTTTCGCCCCATGGCAGGGACTTATAAGACAGTCTTTCATATCGCCCACAGAAGCCAGAAGCTTCGCAGACTGCCATTTGTACAGTGATATCTTTGCAGGAGGACTGGAAGATTCGGGAAAGCACCAAACAAGGCAGAGGGTCTCCCAGCAAGAAGCCGATTACTTCTAGAATGAATCCAGACCCTTCACCATTTGATGACTGGTCGATGTTGGGCTATTAGACTTGCACAACTCTGTTGGAATGGCCGATGTTGTACGAGACAATGTGGGAAACCCCCCGAATCATTTGTGTTGCTCGCCCGAGGTCGTCATCCCAACACAAACTACACGCTAACAGTTGGTGTAAGTGAGTTTACCGAGGCAGCGTAGTGACAAGCTATCTTACCGACCTACTATCAGACATTGAGCAAAGACATATAAACTAAAATGAATGATGTTACTGTAAGAAGCAGAATTGCGTTCTTACGATCCTTTACATTCTACTTACCGATCGTTCTCTTTTTTTGCATTGGACTTGGTGTCGACCTACAAAAATAATACAAACACTTACAAGAGATACGGGTGCCATGTAATAGTGTAAATATTGGGAAGTTCTTATATTTAGAGCAAACGGAACTTGTAGCTAGTGGGTTTGTTAGCGGCACACAAACCCCACAACGGAATTATTATTATTAGTGACAGCCCTGTATTATTCTTATTCTGCCCCTGAGCAGAAAAAAGTCATTGCCACTCTTTCTCTTCCGTCGGCTATACAAACGACAAAACACCTCCTTCGAGTATGCATACTCGTGTTATGTACGGTGACACAGGAGCATGGCTTTGCCATTGTTATGAGCGGGAGCGTCGAGCTTGGGATTTTTCATCGTCTGCACACGGCTTCGGTCGCAAATTGGCAGGCGTTTCTGCAGAGGAATGAAAGATTGTTCTTATTTACTGAAATGAGGACTAAATGGACCCCGACAAAATATCTTTATGCAAGGTAAGACGCGCGCGACAATACGAGTCTTCGATCCCCAAATGTGCATTTCCCCCTGACCCCTAAATAAACCACCGAACCCGAACCCTTCACGCCGTAGGCCATGCAAGAAAGAAGACCGTCCTAAACACCAGAAACGCGACGAAAGGAATAGCCAACAGATGCCCTCGATACAGACCGCCAGTGCCGGTGTTTGGCCACTTAACCCAATGGACTAGCAGCAGAAGAGGGGCGGATCCAAAAGAAAGAAAAGAAAGAATCCAGGACAAGGCGAGAACAAGTGTTCTACTATCCAACAGGATCTCAACAGGACCTTCGTCATCCCATCTCCTTCCCCCTTTTCGTACCTGTTTATGCTGTGCCCGCCTCCAGTGCGGCAGCGCATAGATTTGTGCCATTGTCCCAGCTGATGACCGCATTGCCCTCTTCCTCAGCCCTCAATACTCACTCTGGATGCCACGCCTCTGTCTCGTTGATGGTGTTGATCTTCCAAGTCTCGTCGCCGCCTTGGAGATACTGCAACTGTGTGTCCTGCATGTAGGTTTCATCCATCTCATAGTACGGGCCAGCGTACATCTCTTGTACTTCGGCGCTATTGGGCGGCATGCCGGGGGGCATACCGGGCTGCCAACTGCCTCCGATGAGCGGCCCTCCGATGTCGTAAGAGGCCAGAGTTGGATCAACCTGCTGGCTCGTGCCTATTATGTGGGATGGTGCACCGCCAGCCGGATGGTGCAGCTGGTGTCGTTGTCGTTGCTGCTGCTGCTGCTGCTGCTGCTGCTGCTGCTGTTGTTGATGCTGCTGCTGTTGTTGATGCTGCTGCTGCTGCTGCTGCTGCTGTGCTAAGACCTGCTGCGCATAGTGATCGCTAAATTCAAAGCCGCTAGGATGTTGACGATGGTGGGCGACCATAGATTGAGGGGCTGTGGCAAGGCCCAAGCTCTGCGGAGGGGCCGTGGTGAAGTTCAGGGCGGCACCTAGTGGGTGATGGGGCTGATGCGGGTGGCCTACTGCGACCGGACCGGGCTGGTAGTGCAGCCCGGAGGGGGCAAACGTGTCTGTCTCGTATGCCATGGACGCAGGGTGACCGGGCGGTCCTGACAGGTGAGGAGGGCGATGGAGGGGATAGTACGACGGCATTCCGGGTACGCCAGCGGCGTATGGGTTCGCATAGGGAGCGTGAGAGGACCGGTAGTCACCGTCCATGTCGCGCAGAGGCGTTCTGCTGTTTGAGCGACGGCGTCCGGCGTCCCAGTCGGGGTCCTCTAGGTCGGAGAAGTCGTCAAAGCTGTCGCCCAACTTCTTGCGGGGCTTGGACGGGGTGAACTTGTACTCCGGGTGGGCCATGCGGTGGTTATCACGCTCGACGTTGGCCCAGTCGTTGAACTGGGAGCGCACGCTCCTCGGCTCCATGGACCAGCTTTGGCCGCAGACCTTGGATACGATCTGGTGGTTGGACTGCTGGGCCCATCTCTTGGCGCGGTCCTGGTATGCCTTGCGGTAGAGCATGAACGCGTTCATGGCCCGCTTGATCTTTCCGGGCACCTTGCCGTGTTCGACCTCTGCACGGCGATCTTCGGTGGACCGGTGAACGTACGCTTCGATATCAACGATGGGAATGTCCCAGTCCTTGGTCACGATGCTGAGTGGCTTGTCCAGGGAAGACAGGCCAGGCGCGCTTGTTGATGCTGCCGCTGCTGCCGCTGCTACTGCTGTGGCCGCTACCTTGTCCTTCTTGACAACGGGCGAGGATGTCGATGTCTTCTTCCTCGAGTTCTTTTCTATGCGGCCTGACCGGACGCCTAGAGTTCGGATTTCTTGTGCTGTTCTAGGGGCGGCTGCGCCGGACACTGCCACCATTCCGGGCAGGTGCTGTGCCGCGGTCGGCGGCGATGCCTCGGGAGTCGTCAGAGTGTACGGCTATGATGACGAGGTTAGCAAGCTCTCCTGCTTGATGTACCCACCGAGACTCAGAGGGCTCGATGTGATTTTTGGGATCTTTGGGAATCTCTGTAATCTCTGGAAGGCCTCGAAGGTGTTCCGAGAGCTTTGACTCACATTTGGTGCAGACGTAGTGCCGGGTACAATCTCATATGCACTGGCATCGTCGCCGGGATGAAGGTTTGAATAATGGACCGGAAACCCTTGGGGAGAATGCGTGTTTGCCATCATGGAGTCCAAGGGCAAGCCCGCACCAGCTTGGTCAGGGGACTGGTAACCGAAGGCGGAGGCAAATGTGCTGCGAGGTAGGGTGGTTGGATCCTCGTACTTGGATGACTTTGGAGTGGACGGAGAATGATCGAACAAGGAACGTGGAGGAGATGGAGGGACGGCTTGGTCCATTTGGCAAAGATGTGCGGTGGGAAGTTGTTTTGTTCTTGGGGACGTGTGGGTTTTACGACTGATGCGGGACAGAGCGGGAGAGGGAAAGACAGGAGAGGGAGAGGGAGAGGGAGAGGAATGCAGGTGGACACGGGGAAGAGGGTAGGAAGAGCAGAAGATCAGGAAAGAAGATGGATGAGTGTTCGAGACAGCCTGTTTGAGGAGATGGAGAGAAGGTGGGCAGAATTCAGAGACGGCAGGAGCGATGGTGGAGGTATGACGGGGGCTCTGCTGATTGGCGGTGTGTATTGGCGAACGGCTGAGAGGCCAAGACGAGTTGATGCAGCCAGGGAGAGCTGCTTGCTTTTGGACGAAAACGGACAGAGATGGGACGGTGGTATTTCTGCTGCTGCCGCCGCCTGCCGCTGCTGCTGCTGCTTGTTTGCTGAGGACGATGACACAAGCTTACAACAGACGAGACGAAGAGAGAGAAGGGGGGGGGTGTGTGTGAAGGGGATAAAAGCGTGTTATGGAGAAGGGAGACTTTGGGGAGTGGCGAAAGGGAACGTTTCCGGCCGTGGCAGACAAGGCGGCGAACCAAATGCGGTAAACGCAGGAGGGTGTGCGCGGAGGAGGGTGGGCGAGATATAGAGGCTGGCGGCCGATCGCTGCGGCTACTGCCTCTGGGAGGATGTGGTTCTGTGGGGAGCGGTAGTCTGTGACTTTTTGTGTGGCCCCTGCGACTTGCCTGGGCTCTGTGATCTATGGTCCGGCGTGGGCCTGGTCTGTGTGGTTCTCCAGCGGCGTCTTTTCTTCGATCGCTTGGCCCGTTATTGTGTGTGTGTGTGTCTCTCTCCCTTCTTTTTTGTCGGTTTCGTGGGCTCGTCGTTGCCAGCAAGATCCGAGCTGATGCAGCTAAGATACTGCTGATACTAACTGATCCTACTGATTTCCTGCAGCTGCAATGAGTATAGCAGACTGAAGCAGGGCCCCTCTGCCCTGTGCTTCTGTGCTTCTTTGCCTCCTGTGCTTCCTGTTCTCGTCTGCTTCCGTTGCCGCTTCCGTCGATGGGGTGAAGCAGACGCGGCCCTGTCGATAAGAATGACAGAAAGTAAGGGTGGGGAGGGAGAGACAAGAGAGACAAGAAGAGGAGCGGCGGCGGCGGCCTGACTGTGGGGTCGGGTTCTTTTCCTTGTCTTGTCGCAGTCGCTCGTGGCGAGGCCCTTTCTGGCTTGACAGCAGTCCGTCTTTCTCGCCAACCCCGTCTGGCGGCGATCTTGCTGCGGTGCTTGGTCCCTGTCAGGTATGGCGCTGTTCTCTAGCGGGTCTTGCCTGTTCTTTAGCGACGTTTAAGGGCCTGAGACTTGTCTCGCCTTATGCCATGGAGCAGCATTCCTCGGCTGAGCTGAGTCTGACAGATTGGTCGCTTTCGGTTGAAGTGCCAGAGGCTTTCAGAAATGCTTGGTGGGCTTCCCTTCTTTTCCCCTTTCCCAGCTGCGCTTTGCCGCTTGTTTCTTGCTTGGCTCCGGAAGCCTTGGTGTCTTTGGTCCCGTTCTGTACTTTTTCTTCCCTTTTTTCTGCTGTTCGTTTCTCGATCTGTTCCTCTCTTTCTCCTTTTCGCCTTTTGGCACTGCCTGTTATTGGGCCGGACGACGACAGTTATTTGTATATTGTGTGGCCGTGGTCGGTTCTTCCTTTACACATTTTTTTTTCCCCAACGCATCGGCTGGGTGATTTCTGCTCTCTCTCCTCTTCTCGCAGCCAAGTACAGCACGTAGTGCCGTTGGGCTGTCGATGACTTGAGAGTACACCCATCTGCGCCATTGCCGTTTTCGGCGCAGCAAATACCGCCACTAACACCCACGAACAATCTGCGCTAGGCTGTACAACTGCAAACGCGCTAGTCCACTAGGAGTACCCATATTACTGCTCAAGGACGCATTAGGGTTGCCCACCAGCCGCCTGCCAGATCTCTACGTCTGCAAACTCTGTAGTGCTGTAGCATCGCAGTGTAAGATGCTCAGATAGTCTACATTTTTGGGGCTGCTCTTCCCCCTCCAACATACGCCGTGATATCTTTCTTGGTCTTTTCCATCTTCATCTCCCCATTGACCACAATTTCTGCCTTTCAGTCGAGGGGGCTTTTTTTCGGAATAATATAGGAATCTACGCTGCTTTGGGGCCGCTGGCCTTCTCCCTTTTTTTTCTTTTCTTTATCTGCTGCCGTCCTCACCTGTTGGTTCTTTGTCGTCTTCCCTCGCGGTCTCCACTTTGATGTGCCGCCGTTGTGCCCCTGTTTGCCGTTGCTGTTATCCCCTGGACGAGAGGCAGAACAAAAGAAAGAGAAGGCGACGGAGAGACCGAAACGTGGGAAGGCGACAAAGCCCTTTCTGACAATCATGAACGGCCCCTGAGGATCCTGGATAAAAACAGGGAAGCAGAAAGTGCAAGGTTGCAACGATGCAAAGAATAGGAACAATAAGAGCGTGATATATCTGAGAGAGGATCCGTGAAGCAAGACAGAACACACCGAAAACCATGTCTGGAAGAGAAGAGTAGAAGAAAGAAGCTCATGCATGATAGTAAGAAGACGCAAGATAGGATAACACAGGACGTAACGAGTATGACAGACGCCCCAGCACATCAATTGCCCTTCTCATTCTTGCAGGAAAGGCGCACCCGGCTAACCATACTCTGCAGTACAAACACGATGGATGCAGAGTATTGATACTGTTAGTGGTTGCGACAAGCCCCTTTGGAATGCCACCCGTCGTTGCCGGAAGCGGCCTGTGCATTCCAGGTTGCGCCTACATGGTAATTACCAATACGTCAAAGCAAGCACGTTCTCCCTGCAAGGCCCACAAAATCTGCTCTTCTTATTTTTAAGTATTTTTGAATCATCTCACTGGACGAATTGGCTTGGGCAAACGGCCGGCGTACGTCGTACCTTGCATGTTCTCCCCTCTCCGCCCTCCGTCTGCAGCTAAAAAAGCTGCAGTTTATGCAAGCGAAGCCCATCCTCCCGATTTTTCTTCTCTGTCTTCTGCAGTAAAAGTTGGTCACGCCGGCCGCCCCGCATAAGAACAAAACCAGACCAGCTGCGCCACCGGATACGACCAGCCGGACCAAGCCAGACCAAGCCAGACGAATTGAAGCAGACTATTAAATATGTATCTACCATACATTGTAGGTATCTCTTAACTATCTGTCGCTTGCGCAACAAGAGCAATCAAGGGATGTAGCCCGCTGGAGACAAAGTATACTCGTAGACCCGGATGCCGTCTGATTGGCCGAATCCAGGATCCACTGTTGCTCAGAATCCCCCTCATGTACACCGAATGCAATAGTCAGCGTCTTTGGGAAGGTTAACGACCCCTCAGAAGGCATAACCTCAAAACCTCCCCCCAGTCTTCAACGGACGTGTTGCTATTATGCCTTGCTCCGCAAAAAAAAAAAAAAAATCATTCGGAGCGCGTGAGACGGCGCATACGAGTACGAGCCTTGTGCAAGAGGCCGCCGTCCCCCCATGGCATGGTATCATAATCTTTTCACACGCTGGACTTATCGACTCCCCGACCAGCTTTGTGGCTGGCCCACTTGTTCGCGCTGTGACTCGCGGGACGATTTTGGCCTTTGTAATCCACCGTAGGCGCCAGCAGCCGCAAGTGGCATAGGCCCAGCTTGGCTGGTGCGAGCGGTGGCAAAGGACTGTCGCGCTGTCCCCAGTTCTGCTGCATGCGGCCGACGGCGCCTTAGATAGAGAGAGAGAGGAGCGCTGGGCCGGATGGGACCGGGCGGCTCTACACCTGCAAGATATCTTACCTACATCGTACCTCACTGCCGGACAGGGCTACACTCATGGGGCCGTTTAGATTGGTCCGTGCACTGCATACAGGGCTGCTGACTAAGAGAATGCAGACAAGAGAGACATCCACGTCACACAGCACTAGTTGCAGCAGCAGCAGCAGCAGCAGCAGCTAGAGCAATAAGAGCAGCGTCATACATTTCGGCAAACACCGTGATCGGGGACCCCCCCTTCCCAAGACTTATGAGGACAAACGCAGAGGTAAACAGCAGCCTAGAGTTGGCGACAGAGTATGTGAGAAGAATCTAGCATACGACAGGCGGACTGCCTGCCTGCCAGCCAGCACGCATGCCTCTATTGAATGTATGTAATCTATCCCTAGATATCTAGACATGATGCTATCCGCAAAAATCAGACGGTTATCTCGTGAACGCCGGTAACACCTAAACACCGACCCTGTCACCCTGTCACCCTGTCACCCTGTCACCCTGCCACCTGCCACCTACCCTCTGCTGAATCATCTGTCATCTTTTTCACTGTGAAAATGTCCTGCTGTCAGAAGGCGGCCCGCCCTGGGCCTGTCGATACACAAAGCTTCCCGACTTTACGGGCGGCGTGGGGTCCTGCTTTGGTGCAGAAGGCGACAGTGCCGCGGCCGGGGGGAAGATGGGCGGAGTCGGGCTGGAGCTGGGAAAGCTGGCGCTGAACTCTCCTACAACCGATGGCGACTGCTTTGTCGGCGACAGGCCCCCGTGGGGCGGTAGCGGCGATAAGGTCTGTGCCCGCTGGCCCACACCGCCCTGACCGTCTCTCTGGGGATGGTGAAGGCGCGGCGTCATGATCACCGAAGGCGTCCGCTGTCGCTGTCCTCCCGACAGATCGTTCGCGCTGGACGATGATGATGGCGTGGGCGGTGGAGGGGGGAAGAGAGCGCCCTGCGAGGGCTGTGAAGATGAAGACTCAGGCGCAGACAATTCTCTGACGGCAGCCGGGCCCTCAGCCCTCAACTTGGTCGGAGAAGGTGGCCCTGCTGCTGCTCCTGCCGCTGCTCCTGCTGCTGCTCCGCTTGCGCTGAGCGGACGGGGGAGGAGAGCTGGCGCATTGATGGCAAGTTTGGGGGAGAGCGAGCGGTCGCCGAGCTTCCGTGTCAGCAGTCCAGCCTGCGGTGTAGGGCTGGTCTGCTCGTAGATCGTCTCGTAGGCATGTGACTTGCGTGGCGACTGCCCAGGAGGGGACAGCTCGGGATGCGGCGACGAGAAGGGGTTGTGAATCCCGTTGGACGCTTCTGCCAGATTCAAGGCAGCATCGGTGCCAGTGCCAGTGCCAGTGCCAGTGCTGCCAACTGTCGGGGGGGCCAGCACGGGTGCGGGCGGAGATGCTGCATCAATCTTGACGGGAATGGCAGAGCTCGTGTCTTCTCTTGGGGGCTCCAGCGCAGAGCGGACGACCGATTGCGGGATCGGACTGCCGTTAATGCTGCTGCTGCTGCCCCCATGAGCTGCTGAAGCGTCCTTAGAGGCGCCGCCGTTGATGTGGTCGACAGCTGCGGCTGTGGATGCCAGAGGCGAGAGGGTCACTGAAGGCCGGTTCAGCTTGATCTTGACAATAGGCGACCGCACACTGGCTTTGGCTTCCTGCGCCCGGCGGCGGCAGGAGGAGCAGACGAAGTGGAAGTCATCCTTCTCCGCCTCCTCTTCGTTGATACCCAGACACCGACTGTGCTGCCATATGTTACATCGCTCGCACGAGACGCTGTGCTGGCCGTCGTCCACCTTGCCGTGCAGGCCGCAGACGCAGTCAAACACCCACTCCTCTTCCTCTTCCTCCTGCTCTAGCTCCCGCAGCGCCTCTCTGGTCTTCTCGATCTCGGCTGCGCGCTGCCGCTCAGAGATGCGTCCGGCGGCGGCGGCGGCGGCGGCGCCACCACCCGCGCTGCTGACGCTCTTGCCGTCCTCCGAAAGCTGCGACAACTCTTCCTGGTGCTGGATGCGGCGGAGCTCCCGTTCACGGAGCCGCTTTTCTCTCGACATGAGCCTGTTGTCCCTCTCTCTCTCGAGTTTGCGCAGCTTCTGCTCCTGCTTCCGCCGTGTCTCTTCTTCGTGGCGCCGTTTTGCCTCATCCTCACGCTGAAGCTCCTCCTGCTTGATCTGCTCTTGGCGGCCGGCGATACGGCTTGATCTTTTCGCATGAGCCAGCCTCGCCTGGTTGAGCAGCTCTTTCTCGCGCTCCTTCTCGCGCTTCTTCCGCCTCTCTTCTTGCTGCTCGATGATGGGCAGGAGGTGGTCGACAATCTTGCTGTGCAAGATCTTCTCGTTCGCGTCCTTCCTGCCGGGAATCATGGCTAGCAGCTCGCGTATCTCATCTAGAGACACGGCGACGCATTCCCATTTCATGCCCCCAAGCCCGTCATCAACTGCCTCGTCATCTTCTCTTGGCTCTGCATCGATGTCGAGGGTGGTGTCCTCGCCTGCATCTTCTATTCCTGTCGTGGACGTAGCAGCAGAGACCCGCCGTCTCTTGCTGGCTCGCCTCGCCTGAGCCCTGGCCTTCTTGGAGTTCTTCTTGGGCTTCGGTGGCATAGGCGGCGGCTCTGTCACGCGGTACACCCGGTTGTCGTCGAGAACGTAATATGTGTCGTCGTTGCTATCCCATCCGAATGGCTCTATGCGCTGTAAAACCCATGCGCACGTTAGTACACTATCTCAGACTTGCACACTATATTGACAGGGCCCAGCATCTCTCACCCAGGATGTTTGGTCTTGGTCGGCATCCTTCTGCTCTGCCATCTTTTCTCGGAGCTTTTCGGCGTTCATCATAATGAACTGTGTCATCTGGTGCAATACGCGAATCTAGTTGCGCGGCGTTAGAAAGAACTTGTACGACGTTTGAGGATGCAGAGAGGATAATAACGGAGGGAGCAAACCTTTTTGAAGACATCAAATTCCGAGAACTTGGCTGGGATTTCATCGGTTCCAAAAGGGTTTGGCATCTCGGGTGCCTTCGCCACGTACTGCCGTCGGGTGTACTCGTCAAACAGGTCATCTCTGTCGATGGTGAGTATTATGAAATCCACGTGGCTCAAGGGGTATCCGCACACGCTTGAAACGTACGTTAGACCGCGATGCGATGAAAGATACTTGAGAAGTGCCAGCCCAATATCTTGGAGGGCAGTCGAGTGCGGGCTCAAGCACTGAGCTTCCAGCTCCTAGAATTTCAGGTATCGTCAGCAAGCAGTCCGGAGCGGGACAAAACGGCACGGCCGGCTGGAGCATTGAGCTGCGAGGGGAAGAGGCCACATGCAGAAAAAGGGGACAGGAACAAGGAGGGAAAAGTGCACGGAGCGCTCACATCGATATCCGGGGCATCCAGCTTGACCACCGTGCCGAATATGTAGAGCCACTGACAGAGGCAGGCAAAGTGCCACATGTTCCGGAGGCGACGCAGCTCCGGGGATGGCGGCTTGGGCACGTCAGAGGCAGCAGAGGCAGCAGCGGCGGCTGGGCCCCCATCATCGAGAAGCCGCTTCCTGACGGATACCATGATGCGCCGAGCGACCGGAGAGATAGCGCTGTGGCTGCCTGCTTGACCTGCTAGACCGTGCGCGGTCGTATGACAGCAGGCGACGGGGGCCGGCGACCAAGCAAGCTTAATAGAGAAGGTGACAGCGAAGATCGATAGGCCGAGAGGAAATAATACGGGAGGATGCTAGTATCAACAGGCGAACCGCTGCGGCTGCTGATTGCTGGCTGTCGATGTCGTGAAGCAGGGCTGCGTCATGGGAAGAGGCAATACGAAGGTGCTCGTAGCGATTTTGCAGGAAATCGCGACGGACAGACGCGCTCCGAACGACAGGGGTTAAATTGGACGGGCGAGCTAATTGGCGCCTGATTTTTTTCCTGCCAATCCCCTTGGTAATCTTATCTACACGTGCACACGTGCATATTCACGTGATTTGTACATCCGCATACCATAGCGACCAAGGGTTTCTGGAACATGTTCATATGCAGGGATCGCGCTGGCTCTGTTTCAGAGAGGTTGGAGTTTGTACGACGCAAGATACTGTACAGAGTACGGAGTATCCTGACTTCTTTTCCACTTCTCCTTGGGCCCTTGCGATGGCGCATGTCTTGCCTGTGCTTCTCCCTTCATTGCTCCTGGGGACGCCTTGCTTTAGTTAGTATCTTACGGTAAGATACTCCTGGACTGTGCTTTCGCTCTTGCTGTATTTGTTGTCACATTGACTTTCGTGACTGCCCTATTGGCTGAATGATCTCTCGGTCTGGACCAAAAGGGCAGTTCGTGTACGACTGGGCATTCCTATTCTTGGATCGTTTGACGCAGGCCACTGCAGTATTCAGGGGGTGGTTTATGCGGTTCAGCCCCAAGGGCTAGCCAGACAACTACCGTTGTACCGTTTCTTACTGTGCCAAAACGTCACACTGCGGGCCGGCTGTTCCACCCCCTGAAGAACCTGCCAACTGCCCTATAGGACTCGCAATCCCACGGTGCGGAACACGGCGTCTGGCCCTGTTCTCGTACTCGCATTTCGTAAGATACGATACGAATAGTCGTACGCCGTAAGCCGGAACGAGGAAGGAAGCTTTGGTCGGTCGCGTTTCTGGATCAGCTCCCTGCTCGTCTTTTTGGTGACCTCCCAACTTCTCTCAACTCTCTTCCCCGGAACGTGAGCACCGGTGCAGAACTATTAGCACTAAGAGGATACTAGCGACCCCCCCTAGCTGTTTGGCCTATCGTTTGGCCTATCGCTTGGCACTGTTCGAATTGTCACCACAGCAAAACTGGAAATCCCAGGTGGCTTTGATTTCTCGTCTCACCAAACGATGTTCTTCGAACTGCGACAGCCAGCGAACAGTCCTCTTTGATTGCTTTTCTTTCCTTCTGCCTATCTTATCATTATTCCTTTGCTACTGCGCAATCGGAAGCTCTCTTTCTGCCATATACCCCAACCTATCGATTTTCCCTCGTTGTTCTCACGCTGATCTCTCTCTCTCTGATCTCTCGTTGTGTGCGACATCTGTCGACTTTGCCGAGGAGGAAGAGCGCAGCAAATGCAGTTTTCTCTGGTTTGATGTTTACACGACCATGTCTTCATAGCCACACGACCTTCTTTTCCTTTACATGAGCCGACGATACGACACATCTTCACGCCGAATCACTCGCTTCTAATAACCACACACACACACACACACACACACACACACACACACACACGCTGTCGTCTCAACCATGTCTGGCCGTCGAGACCAGCCCGATTCGGGCCACGGCCACGACGGCAACTACGGCTACAGGGATGCTTCCTACCCTGGTGGTAGAGGGCATTCCGTAGGGCCAAATCCCTTCCTGCAGGACGAAAACTCGCCGTACGAGCAGGACTCATCAATTAATGCAGCACATATGGCGGCCAGTCTCAATGGCATCAACGACTATTGGCAGCAGCCAGCACCATACACAGACCATGCCGGCCATGACGAATCCGCGACGGCGCGCTCCGAGTCCCCTATCGACGCGGCTGCCCTCCAGTTTGCCCTGCCTCCCAATATCTCGCAGACTGCCCCCGCGCCGATACCGACCCTGGGGCTTCAGCCCCCTTCCGCAGAGGCGTTTCCGCGCATCTCCTCTTCTAACTACGACGACGACGGCGGCGGCGATGAAAACCAACAGCGTCTCGACAGGCCGTTTGGCCAGGGGCCGCTCGACGACCCGTTTATCGGCCCGCTCGACGATCCCCTGGACGGGCCCATGAACCGCCTGGACCAGCCCGACGCTGGCAACGACTCGGACCGCGTCCCGCTAACCATCAGCGCCCAGCCCATCTCTGGGGCCGCCCTTGCCGTCTCGCCGACCGATGACCACTCGCGGGACAGCTTCCAGACGGTGCGCGATCTCGACAGCAGTCCGTCCCGGTCTCGCGACACGCGGATGCTGGGTTACGACCTGGAAACTGGCCAGCACCGAGGCTACGGCGACTCGCTGTCGCCAGGCGGGGCCAGCCGACGCTCGCGGTCGCCATCGACATCGGCATCGGGCGCGCTGTCCCGCACGGCATCCATCATGCGGGCCATGTCGCAGCGGGTCGTGGACATTAGCGGTGGCGGAGAGGCGCTGGAGGAGCAGGCCCGGCGATCGCGGTCGCTGTCGCGGTCGCTGTCTCGGTCGCCGAGCGTGAGCGTCGACGGGCGCGCCTCGCAGCGGATGACGACGGGCGCACCGATGCTGGTGGACACGGCATACTCGGCCCAGGCCTACGGAGGCCCCGCAGAGAAGTCCGGCGTGATGCCCGGCGCTGCACTGCCGATGCCGGCGCCCGGAGCGGCAAAGTTTCTGACGCCCATGGGCAACCCGCTGCGAGGCAAGTCGCTGGGGATCTTCTCGGCGGACAACCCGATCCGCACGTCCATGTGCGACCTGCTGATGCAGCCGTGGGTCGAGACGGTGATTCTCGGCCTGATTGTGCTCCAGGCCGTGCTCCTGGCCGTCGAGGCCGCTCCGGACGTGTGGTCGCCGGGCAACTTCCGCACCGACCGGTGGGGCAAGTCGTGGTTCGATTGGGCCAAGCTCGGCCTTTTTGTCGTCTTCACGGCCGAGATCGTTGTGCGCGTCATCGTGTCCGGCTTCATCTTCAATGCCCCCGAGTACAGCACCATAGACCGCAGACAAGGCATACGGCGCGGCATGCGCGCAGCCGTGACCGACCAGTACCGCAACTTCTTCCAGCCAGAGCGCCAAAAGTCGACGTCAGCGCGCCGGCCGCCCACCGAGACGTATGCGACGTCACCCTTTGCGCGCTCCTTTACCTTCATGCACAGCCAGCGCGCTCCCGAGTCGTATGAAGAGCACCGGCGGATGCAGCTTGCCCGGCGGGCATTTCTGCGGCACGGCTTCAACCGGCTCGACTTTGTCGCCGTCGTCTCCTTCTGGATCTCCTTCATTCTCGGCATCACCGGGCTAGAATACAAGCACCACATCTACCTGTTCCGCATGCTGAGCTGCCTTCGCATCATCCGGCTGTTGGGAATCACCAAAGGAAACGCTGTAAGCATTCTTCTTTTCTTTTTTCTCTTTTCTCTCTCTCTCCTCTCTCTCCTCTCTCTCCTCTCTCTCCTCTCTCTCCTCTCTCT
>JRUC01000126.1:0-38615 GCA_000806385.1 Leptographium procerum
AGTCGACGAGGCAGACGCAGACGACGCTGCAGTCGACGAAGCGGACGACGACGACGCGCTAGACAATGCAGACGACGATGCAGTCGACGACGCAGACGACGATGCAGTTGACGAAGCGGACGACGACGACGCGCTAGACGATGCAGACGACGACGTACTTGACGACACTGATGAAGTAGCTTTAGACGACGTACTAGACGAAGCAGTTGACGAACTAGATGATGTACCTGAAGAAGCGGTGGATGAAGCACTTGACGAGGCACTCGATGAAGCGCTAGACGTGCTAGATGTTGCTAACGTTGAGGCAACCACAGGCGCGGTGGTACCACCAGACGTGGTAGAAGACGACCCACTACTTAAGCTGGCTGAGGTTGAGGCCGACGTGGCGGAGGCGGAGGTTGATCCGCTAGACGAAGTTGAAGTCGACGACGAGGATGTGCTGGTAGACGTGCCACTAGAGCTCGATCCAGTAGAGGCCGACGATACGCCAGAGCTTGCGACAGAAGACGAGGAGCTGGAGCTGGTCGAATCAGATAACGTGCCAGAGCTTAACGATGTGGTAGACGAAGCAGACGATGACGATGCAGTCGATGATTCAGTCGATGATGCGGACGACGACGGTGCAGACGAAGACGCAGTCGATGATGCGGACGACGATGCGCTTGAAGAGGCCGTAGATGAGGCTGAAGATGACGAGCCTAAGCTAGACGAAGTGCCCGATGTAGAGGATTCGCTAGATGTAGCACTTGCAGACGAGTTAGATGTTGACGATCCGGAACCCGACGATCCAGAGGTTGAGGAAGCAGACGAGCCCGATGTCGTCGAGCCAGAGGACGAAACATCTGAGGAGCCAGAGCTAGTTGAGCTGCTAGAAGCAGAAGAAGAAAAGCTAGAAGTAACCAAGCTGGAGCTGGAACTAATAGACGAGCTGCTAGCTGTAGAAGAGCTACTGCTGCTGGAAGAAGCGCTAGAAATGGCGCTGCTTGAAGCTAAGTTGCTTGAGCTAGATGATACATCACTTGATGAAGAGGTGGCCGGGGAAGAGCTGCTTGAGGAAGATGCGCTAATCGTAGAGCTAGCACCGAACGGAGTCTCTACAATGACGGTACCAATGGTTCCGGAACCGGTAGGGTCTAGGGTCACCGTCCGCGTGGTAGAACCGCTGTAGCCGACACCGGAAACGGTTGTGAACGGACCTGTAAAGGTAGTGCTCAAAGACGAGCCGCCTGAGGATGAGCTGCTTGAAGATGAACCACTCGATGCAGAGTTGCTGGAGGCAGAGCTGCTTGAGGTAACGCTGCCTGAGGAAGAGCTGGCACCGTAAGGAGTCTCCACAATGACGGTGCCGATAGTGCCGGAACCAGTCGGGTCTAGCGTCACCGTCCGTGTAGTTGAGCCGCTGTATCCAACGCCAGAAACGGTTGTGAAAGGTCCTGTAAAGGTGGTGCTAGACGAGCCTGAAGATGAATCGCTGGAGGAAGTGCTGCCTGAGGTTGCAAACGGAGTCTCCACGATAACAGTACCAATAGTGCCAGAGCCAGTCGGGTCCAGAGTCACGGTCCGCGTAGTTGAGCCACTGTAGCCCACTCCAGAAAGGGTAGTGAAAGGCCCTGTGAAGGTGCTAGACATCTGCCGCGTCGAAGCACTTGTGGTCGCAGTTGAGTTAATGAATCCCGTGCTGCTAGTAGTTCCAGAGGTGCACGTGGGGCAGGCGCTAGAGCTGGTGCTACCAGTGCTACCAGTGCTCCCAGTGCTCCCAGTGCTACCGGTGCTGCTGGAAATGCACGTAGGGCAATTGCTACTAGCACCGGTGCTTCCAGTGCTTGCAGAAGTTCCAGATGTACACGTAGGGCAAATGCTACTGGTACCAGTGCTACCAGTACCCGCAGCAGTGCCAGTGCTCCCAGTGCTACCCGAAATTCCAGATGTGCACGTAGGGCAAGCATTACTAGTAGTGCTCCCAGTGCTACCAGTGCTACCAGTACTGCCAGACGTTCCAGAAGTTCCAGAGGTGCACGTGGGGCAAACGCTGTCAGTGCTTCCACTTCCTGTACTACCGCTACCAGAGCTGCCAGCAGCGCCATTGCCGGTGCCGGTAGACGAGGTGGTAAGCGAGTTACTCGTCGTTCCAGCAGCCTTGTCCGCACCAGTAGCGTCGGACCCGGTCGAGGCGCCGCCTGGCGTTTCGACGATGACGGTGCCCACAGTATCACTTCCGGAAGGCGGGATAGTCAGCGTGGTACCAACCGTGCCGCTGTACTGGCCCGTCAGGGTCGTATACGGGCCGGTGAATGAGATCTCCTTGTCATCGGCAAGGCTTGTGCTAGTGTTGTGGCCCTCAAAAAATATGGCCAAGGAGGAAGAGGAGGAGTCACCGCTGGTATGGTCAGCGAAAGAAGAAGAGAGGGGAGGGAGGGGGGAGAAAGGGAAAGGAAAGACTAACGCTGTGATCATCGACGTATTAGTCACTGTCGTCGTGTAGATGGTTGACAGGTGAGTCGGCGCGTCGGTGACGGTGACAATGAGATAGTCATTGAAGGTGATAATCGTATTGACGGTAACAATGACGTCGACCAGCACGGGCGATTGGCCGACAATCTCGACCGGCTGGACGATGACAGGCACGGGGCAGCTGGCTACTTCCGCCGCTGCGGCGGCGGTCGCAAAGACTGCCGCAGCAGGCAGTACGCCTGCGAGACGCATGGCTGCAAACAGAACCGGGACAACAACGAAGCAAAAAGACAAGAGGTCAAGAGGAAAAGAGAAGACACAAATGTGTGCTTGCTATCCAGTGCCACACAACAATGTGCGAGATGCAGACGTACAGCTTGATGAAAAATCCCACAGGGAGATGGCAAAGGGAATCATTGCGCGCGGGAATATATACCTATTGCATTCGATCCATGTCTGGCTTCGACAGGGAGACAGGCCGCTTTCGTCTGTGTTTGGCGCCTGGCTTTTTGGCGTCTGTATCAGGGGTCCGGTATCTGGCGTCTCGTATCTGGTAACTAGCATCTGGCACCTGGCGTCTGGCATCTGGTGTCTGGCATCTGATATCTGGCATCTGATATCTGGCATCTGGTATCTGGCATCTGGTATCTGGCGTCTCCTAGCACGCTCGCCAGCCATCAGCACCCACCGCGGCCGATCGATGCCAGGGCAAGCCGGAATAAAAGCCCATCTCCCCAGGTAACGCCAGTCACGCCCTAGTCAAGTTTAGTTCTGGCCCGCATGCCGCAAGCAAAGGCTTTGAGAGAAAACAAAGGCCCCCCCAAGAGCGTCACGCATTTAGATTAGATTGAATACTAAGGGAGAAAAGCCGACGAGCAGTTGCACAGTATGCAAGCTCTAACTTACGAGCACACTTAGGCTCACATGCCGAGAAAGTATCCCTAGGTGGATATGGGTCAGATACGTGCCCTTCTACTCCGTATACGTATGTCTACGAGTACGTCGTATATAGCTTAGACGGACGATCGCCCTCTGGCCCCCCTGCGAGCCGGCTAGGGAGTCTGTGCGGATAGTGTGCCATGGGCACGACGGCCTGGCCGAGTGGAGAGGTGTCTCGGAAGCCAGCCATCAGCCCCGCTCAAATCCGACGCCGCCAGGGATGCGCCTCGTGTGGCTTCTGTGTACGATTGGCTCCCCTCTTAGCCATCACTATAGCGCCTCTATAGCTCCCCGTAGCTCTTTATAGCTCCCTGCTACGCCCTATATCGCTCTACTAATATGTACGGCGTACTCCGTACAATGCGGTATTGTATAAAACGAGAACGTAATATAGTGCGCATGCGAGTGCTACGGTCACGCCCCGCTTGAACTTCAGCTCCATCCCGCCCTTCCATTCCTCATCCAGGCCAGAATATGCTGCTTCTTGCTTCATCCTCTCGTTCTCAGAATAGTGGTTCAAACCTCTCCCATTTCCTACCACCTGCACTTTTGCTGACGATTGCTGCGGACGATCGCTGCTGACGATCACTACCGACGATCCCACGGGACGTCGCGATGTGTTGGGAATGACGCCTCGTGCTAACTCCTTATTTTCCGATCTAACCTTACCCTTCTTGGGTATAAGCCGAACTCGAGGAGCTTAGGCCACCTTTTCGCCACCATTTTAGCTCAGATCTAGTAATTAGTGGGCTGTCTTGATAACTGCGGAGTAATAGTAAAATGACAGCTCTGTCTGGCAGCGTGGGCTCCGGAATAAGAGCAAGAAAGGAAACGGAAGGGGCAAAAAGGGCAATAAGGGCAGAAGGGGCAGAAGAGACACAATGGTATTGTGGAGTAGAGTATCCCTACTATCTTCTACTGATAGCCTCGGCGCACATGCAGAGCAGCTACAGAAGACACAATCAATCAGATGCACGACCACAGCTCCCGTGACATTGCCTCTACGAGTATCATGAGAGTCATGTCTTCAGTACCATTTCGTCGCTTTTTTTTCTCCCTCGTTAACTAGCTCCTTTTATCTTTTGCCTACCCTTACCGTCTACCCTTGCCAAGATTGTCGCTGCTATCCTACGTCGTTCGCCCACCTGCTTTCTTTTTCTGCATTGTTCTCTTCCAGTCTATCCAGCTTTCCTCTTGCAAACTCGCACTAGCACGGTGCCTGTGAGCTCGCCGAAATCGACCTCGCGGTGGTATGCAACTAGTAGACAAGGGATGCTCAGCGTCAGCAGTGCAAGCAGTCTCGAGTTGAAACCGCCGTCGGGGAGACGAATTTCGACACGGGCCCTGAACAAAGCTGGGGCTTCTACCCTCTGTTCCCGGTTCCATGGAACTCTCTGGCCCAGAACTTCCCGCTCCATCTGTGCTTTCTTTCTTCATCTTTGCCTCGGTCTCTTCTCGGCGACTATGCTAGATTGTTACGTCGTCCAGGCGCCATCAACGAGTGGCGTGCGATCGCCCTCTCTCCACCTCGTACCCGTTGCTACAAATGGCTTCTTCGGCATTCATCATTTACCCATCTTCCCGGATGCAGCAGCAAGCCTTTAGCACATAATCTAATACTGGCGCTATTTTCCACCTACGATCTTCCCAATCCCCCCGATCCCCCAAACATTCCTACCCACACCTCTTGTATTTGCGTTCAGTACGAGGGCCCACGTACGAGTAGATTCGAATAAGCTCTTGCTGCAGTCTCACCTTTGATTCCGGGGCCTGCATTGCTTCAAATCTGCTTGCATACCTGCTTCATCATTCCTTTGTCGTGCCTCTTGCTTGTTTGTAAACAGACAATCAGGCGCGCTCCAGAAGGCAAGGACAAAGGCGCGATGAATGTGCTCATGACTGTGATCGAAACTCTAGTTCTGCGAGCCAGACTTGCTCTAACAGTCCCATCCCTTCATCAAGCATGTGTAAGCCCATATATATAAACTGTAAATTGTACCCGCAAGCGGCGAGCTTTCTCACTTCCGGAATCGTCACGTACACCTTCCTAGCTGCTTATCCAGGCCTCAAGTGAGAGCTTGGTTTTCCCCTCCCGATCTTTTCCCGTCGTTCAACCCCCTTTGTCGTTGTCTATTGCCATCTGCCACACAGGTATCTACTTCTTTAATATCTCTCTTATTCATAGACTTAGGTCTTCCCTTCATCTATTCCCATAATTTGGTCACGTCACCTTTTTTAATATTTTCTCAATATTCCATTCTGCAACACATTGACCTCACATCAATGAAGGCCACACAGCTCACGTTTCTTGCTCTTCTGGCGACGGCGTCAGCCCGCCTGCGTCACAATGTGCAGAACGTGGCTCGCGACGGTGCAGAAGAGACTTGCGTCTTAACCAGCATCCTGCCTACCATTACCGTCACGCTCAACGAGGAGACCACCACCTCTGTCATCACTGAGTGCCCTGGACAGGCCACAGCCACGGCAACCACTACCGCTCATACTACTGAGTCCGGAAAGACGGCGGCCGCTTACGCTTATGCAACTGAAGCCAAGCAGACGACGGCCACTTATGTCTACACTGCCGAAGCTGAGCAGACCGCGGAGACCATTTATGTCTACACTACCGAATATGATGCACTCTGCTCCAATGGCATCGAGAAGACTACCTATACTATCACCAAGACCTGTGATGTCTCTCCATGCACCTGCACCGAAGGTGAAGTTCCTACAGACTTCACCGTCACCGTCGAAACGTGCACCACGTGCGGATTGGAGCCAGTCACAGCCACCATCACATGCCCCAAAGAGGTGTATGCTACCGCTTATGCTACTGCCTACACTACTGCCGCTGTCTTGGTGACTGCTGGCTCCGGAGAGGGTACTGTAGTCAGAGGCGCTACTGAGTCTGGCGTAGCTTCTACGGATGATGCTGCCGCTGCTGCTGGCACCGCTGCTGCTGCTGGCACCGCTGCTGCTGCCGGCACTGCTCCTGGTACAGCCGCTACTGATACCGCCGCCGGCACTGCCGCTGGCACCACAGCTAGCTCTGCTGCTGTTAGTTCCGTTGCCGGTGTGGTCACAACTGCTGCTGCCGGCGTTGCTTCCACTGCTGGTTACAATGCTACAACTTCTGCGGGCGGTGCAGCTGGAGGTTCCGATAACACAACTACCACCAGCCTTCACGTGTCTACATATGTCGGCAGCGGGAACTATACGAGTCAAGGCAGGACGACGCTCACCTCCGTCTCCAGCACCACTACAGCTGTCCCAACTGTCATTGTCAGCTCCGCAGTGAAGACGGTAGCTTCGGTTGGCATAGGCTTGGCTTTATTCGTGCTAGGCATTTTCTGGCTGTAACCAAATAGGATTTTATTGTCACTCGTACCTAGGGAGTCGAAAGGGTTGGCCGGTATATATTTCCCATTGGGACGGTTTCATTACTGATTAAACATCTCTTGCTAATTGTCGGAAAACGCCTACAGCGTTCTCTTGCAGCTCGTTTCTTTGCATTTCGGCTTCAGACCAAATCAAATAATCTGGTTTACAATTCAGTACTTTACACCATAAGTCTACCGAGTGTTGCTCTACATGTTGGTTGTGGTGCAAGACTTACGACGTTGCTGGTTTATTATCGGAGAGTTACATAGTAGGGCTAAGCTCACTAGCCGCATGATCTGTACTAAAATACTTTAAAGACGCAGCTGGCCTCCGTGCCGTCAGCACAGACCAAACTGCATCTCGCCGAATTAGGTTAGCTGCATCTAACCTAATGTATCGCCGCTCCGAAGTCCTTACGAGTACAGTGCAACCCACTTTTGATGCTCGTGCTATCATCAAGAGTAGCTCATCATTTTCTAGCCTTTTTGGGGCGTTGCTTTGGACAAGAAGAAAGTAGTAGAAAGCAGGAGAAGGAAACCACGTAGCTTTTGTTTGTTCCTACACTGCCAATAATTCTTTCAACGCGTGAGTACTTACAGCGACAGCGACTAGGAAGAAAAGCCCAAAAGCCACTAGGCGCTGCGCAATTGCTTACGACTCCGTTCTTCGAAAATGGCTTCATTATTTGTTCAGGAGCCTGCCTCCATTGTCACGTCTCGAGGTTCTCGCCACTGTCTTCAACTGGGCTCTGTACCAACAAACGCCACGGCCTCGAAGTATCATACTTTCCTGACGTCGGCTTTCATCTGTTGATGCAACCCTGGTATCTTAAAGTCCAAATAACAGGGCTAATGCACTACCCGTAGTCTCGCCTTATAGGGTTTCCCAACTTACCTGTCTACTCGTACGCCCCGAACCACTTAATATCTTTCAAGCCGCTTTGCTGCCCCTGAGCTTGCAGCTTGTTTGTTTTCAAAAAAACTAAGATATATCTCTCAACCGGCAACGGCAAACATCAGATAAACCGAAGTATCGTACGACACAGCCAGGCGGATGTCGTAAGCTCCCCTGTAGCCTTTGTTGTAAGCTCTTTGAACGGACGACACGTCACATAGAAAAACAATTCCTATCTTATGGGACCTAACTTTGCAGCAGAAATTCAGGCGGATTGGTGAACTCCATCTCAACTGCGCTCCTCTAGTAGTCCTCTTTCTACCTTTTCTCCATTTTGAATTGCAAACTCACTGGCGACAAACCTTCGGTTTCCTACCCACCTTACTTACAGTACCAGTTCTTTAATCCGTTAGAATACCGCTTCCTTCTCTCGTGAACAGCGCACTAAGCATTTTCATGTACAACCATGGATACTGGAAAGCACGGGTTCCCGTCCTCTCCCCCCTACTTAAAACAGTAATCGCCGGATCAGTAGTTGGATCGGTGACGACCAGCGAATACCCGCTGCTATACATTTTTTTTTTGGCTTGCCTTTTATGGCACAAGAAAAAACATGGCCCATCGAGGCCTGAGTGCTGCCTCAGTAAAAAAGTACAGAGAGTAAAAAGTGGCTGCATGTGTGCAATACAAGACTGTACATAGTTGTTGGCCAAAATTGATGGAAGCAAAATACAGCAGCAGCACCCCCACAGGCTCGCTTAGCTAAATGTAGCTAATTACAACTTCACTGCTTGATACAGACACTGACGTCAGAACTTCGTCGTTTTGCTCTATGTCAAAGATGGTGGCGCCGGAAGGTCCAACGGTGCCGCTGTCGGTGGTGGCTTTGGCGCCGGTAAACGTAACGGTGCCAAAGTCGGCAAAGGGAACTTCGCTGCCACCGCTCTGGAAATCTTCGACGATCCACTCGGCGTTGAGCTCCTCAAGGGCGGCGCTCTGGCCACTAAAGGAGTGCGAAACTGTCTGGCCAGTGGAGATGTTCTCGACAACAGCTTTGCCGGCGGTCGTGCTCGTAGCTGTGATGCTTTATTGTTCATGCAGGTTAGCAGAGGCCTAAATGACATCCGTCCATAGACATGTATGATAACCTACGTGACAGTGATGTTGTCGCCAGCCGAGATGCTAAATCCGGCAAAATTATAGGCATAGTCGGGGAGCCACTCATACCAGGCGTCGTACGAAACCTGGCCGTCTTTAACATAGAAATCGACACCTGTCTGGAGAATGGAGTTCGTTGCCGTGTCGCCGTCGATGCCTACCCAAGCCGAGGCAGCATATTCCGTGCTGCTGCTACCACCAGTGGGTTCCTTTGGCGTCGGCACGACGAAGGTGCCGGTGACAGACGTGTAGCCAGATCCGACGAGAACAGCGCCTGCCCAGTTGCCGCTATACTGCACGTTAGCTGTATCATTACCCAGGGCAGCCTTAGAGGCTTTGCCATTAGAGGGGATATTGGGAACGCCATAACCGGAGCGGACGGCAGCATCTCTCTCTGCGGCTCTGATGCGCCGCTTTTCCGTGAAGCGAGTGCCAAGGGCTGCGTTAGCAAAGAGCAGGGCGCTCGTGATAGAAAGGAGCTTCATAGTGAGAGAGAATTCGGAAGAAACTCGAGAGATTGGGTAGATGAGAAATAATTAACTGAAGAGTCTGTGTGTGCTGTTGTTGATGCTGCTGGTGCGGTTGCTATTAACTTCCTACAAGTCGAGATACAGCAAGACTACGAATTTATACCCGTTCACAACAGTGCATAGGTCCTAAGAGGTATCCAGACATATCAGAATTATCACCACTCAGGCGGACGTGGAATCCTAATTAGGCAAGTCGCAAAGCTTGGCCCGAATAGATCGACGAGCAGCGGAAGGTTTAGCTAGGACCGTGTAGATTGCTCAGAAGGCGGCATGATTGCACAAACTACTTCTAAAATGGCCAACAGGCACTGCCGGTCGCCCGAGAAACTTTTTAAGTAAGCCTTTGATGAGCATACTACAATCTATCTCGGGAGCAGCCCGCAGTGCCAGCAGGGCGGGACATCTTGCGCCACTTCGTTGCTATCGCATCATAGACCAGGCAACAGTGGTGAAATGTGCATCAGGCCGGCGCTAGATCGACGTCAGGCCGGCAGCGATCTGAAATGGAAGGTCAAAGTGGTTTCGATGCCAAATGGAGCAAGTCGGCAAAGGTTCGACCTCGTGAACGTCTTCGACCTCTCGGCTTGCAGTCCGAAAAGGAAGGATGTGGCATAGAATGTAGGCAAGGGATATTCCAGGGATATTGAAACGTTACCGGAAAGATTATTTAAAAGGCTGATCAGATGCCGAACAGTCAGGTCCGATGTCCCGAACTGATACAGCCAGGGAGTGCACGATATAGCAAAGTGCAACATCAAGCAACAGGGCAAATTATTCCTAAATCGCTCCGGACTTCAGCCCTCACCCTTTGTTACCAACTTACCAGTGCTGAAAACTTGGTTGGGAAAGTCCCGGGTCAGAAAGTAGTGCCAATCGATGCTGCCGCAGCAGAACACGGTTGAAGTGCCGGTGCGCACGCAATCGCACTACGCTACGAACCGGGGACATTGATCGGCAAATGGCGTTCTCACTGAACATACCACTGGAATACATCACAGCAGCGAGGGTAGCCAAAAAGACCGTTCCGGCCGGCCGAGTCGAGCTTCTCTGCGCATCAATGTAAGGTTTGCGGTGCGTACATTAAGGTCATGTGATAGCTTAGATAGTGATTGTCTGAGAAAGCGGTGTGACTTCATCACACGGCAGTATTTTTAAGCAATTCAAAAGGAACGACGTCAAGTAAGATTTGCTTCACATCCTTTGCCTCTTGTAGTGAACTTGAAGAAGAGGCATTTGACAGCATGTGAAGCCGAAATGCGCGGACGATATGTGCGGACGATATGTGCTAGCGCTGGTCAGTCTTTGTTGTATTTCCCGATTTGTCGCAGTTTGTCTCAGTTTGCTAACATACCGGCCTCAGCGTTACGGCCAAGTCCGTGCTGTTCTTGAAGAGAACGGGATGCTAATCGACGAAGCTCCCAACAGCGAAGATGAAAATAATGAACATGGTGGCGAGCAGCCTGATAACGGAAACGACGAGACATATCGTGACAACGCGTTTCGGCCTACATACAACTTCGCTCCAGGGTACCAGGGCATCGTCTGTCGGGCACTGGCGCCCGATCAAGGAAAGAAGCAGGAGGTCTCGGACAGCGTACAGAAGGGTGGCAATGTTTCCAAAGAAGACAATACCAAGGATGAGTCCGGGATAATTGACGAAAATGAAGTCCCAAGCCAGCCCCGCTACAAGCTTCAGATTATGAAATGGGGACTCATTCCGTCTTGGTCGAAACAGGGTCCCGCATATTCGTCGGTGCTTAAGACCATCAATTGTCGATCAGACTCTCTTTCCAGAGGCGGCATGTGGACATCGATGCGCGGTCGTAAGCGCTGTGTGGTCGTGGCCCAGGGCTTTTTTGAGTGGCTCAAGGCTGGGCCGAAAGAACGCGTACCATACTACATTCGACGATGCGACGGTCTCCCTCTGCTGTTCGCTGGCCTGTGGGACTGCTCTTCTACCGGCGGACCGGACAGAGGATCTGATGGCGGTCCCAAACATAATAAAAGTTACACGTACACTATCATAACGACCGACTCCAACAAGCAGATGCAGTTCTTGCACGACCGCATGCCAGTCATTTTCGACCTGGACTCTCCTGCCCTCCGAATGTGGCTGGACCCGTCCCGAGCCGAGTGGTCAGAGGAACTACAGTCTCTCCTTCGGCCATGGCCACACTCGGAGTGCGGTGCGTCTTTAACCTTTGATGTGGTCAGCAAGGAGGTCAACAAGGTGGGCCACAGCTCGCCGAGTTACGTCGTGCCGGTGGCCAGCAGTGCCAACAAATCGAACATTGCCAACTTTTTCCGCACCAGTGACCAGAAGCAGAAGTCACAGTCATTGTTGCCAGGGCCTCAAAAAGCAAAGACGAGCGCGAGTACAAACACAATTGCAGAGACAAACGCTGACACGACAGCGACGAAGCGCAAAATTGACACCCTATCAGATGATGTTGGGCCTCAAAAAGCCATACTTCCAGCGGCAGCGGGGAATAAGCCACCAACTCCGAGTACTCGTAAGAAAGCCAAGATTCCTTCGCCGCAGACCGGACGAAAAGCAGACAGCCCATCCAGTCCAGCGAGAAAGCAAAGAAAAAAGGGGCCAGCAAGCAGTAGAGACACAGCACCGGCCGGCAGCCAACAAATTACGTCCTTTTTTGGGCGCAAGCCCACTAAATGATGTTGAGCAAGTGGGCAGGTGGGCAGTGGAATGCTTTTTATACGGAGCCTCTAGTACCTTTCTTGTGCTTTTTCCAGCAGAAGTGGTCTGTTCTTTCGCCCTGAGCGGCTGGAACTTCGAGGGCCCACACCTGATCATGCCACTCCGTTGCTGTGGCGGTGCAACCTCGCACCATCCGGGCTAGAGTCATCCTAAAATGGCCTGTTCCCCAAACTGCGGGTGGAGCAGCGGCCAATGGTAGGGCGAGCCGCTATGGCGCGTCCACTGGTCTCGGTGGCGTTAACAGTCAACCCCTCGATCATTGAAGGCCGACAGGACCTCTTATTGGGGAGTTTCCTCCTTGTGAGTCCAAGACAAAAGGGGATGATTCATGGTCAACGTCAAACCCAGCCATTGAGAGAAAGCTACGAGCAGACCGCGTGGACAGTACAAGCACTTAAAGAGGGGGGGAAACACACACCCAGACTCGACAAAAACGCATCGTCAAAGTTGCCGTCAAAGTTCCGCGTCAGAGCTCTCACTCGTCTTGCTGCCAACTCGACTCGTTGTGAAGCTTGGCGAAATATATCCCGTCACAGCTCACAAAATGTCGCCAACCTACACAATGTCCGCACACCTGTGCAAACATATCTACGCGTCCTGGCGCCAATCCCACACCCCGGCCGACGTCCCAATCGACCGGAAACAGTCTCAGCTAGCGCTCGACACGGTAAAGGGTATGGTGACCGGCCGATACTACTACCGTATATCCTCATCTTCGCTGCCCAACTACCAGCTGCCCGCCGTGCATCGATCAATGTCTCTGACAGGCCTAAAGCGCTCTGTGGAGAGCGACCACAGCGATCAGGGCGATCGGAGCGATCGGAGCGACCGGAGCGACCGAAGCAACTAGCTAGGCGTCGTCGACTCACATATGAGCTGCATATTATCTGTGCTTTTGCACTTTAGAAAGGCCTCGAGCACGGTTCTGGGAGAAGGGAGAACACCTGCTCGCTGTCTTAGGGATTGCATTATTGGCGGAGTTGCCTGCGCGCCTGGCAGCAAACAACTGCCATCATACACAGGCGTTTGGTCACTATGATTTTCCGGTTGGGCGCAGTGAGCTTGGCGTTGAGGATTCTGGCCTGCCTATCGGCCTCTGTTATATATATCGTTTTCTTCTTGGCTTCCATACTGTGCCAGAAAGTTGCAAATCGGCTTTCATTGCCGGCTTAGTAATTTTATTTCTTTTTTTATTTCCTTTTCTCATACCTTCAATACACCTCGGAAGCAAACAGAAGCAAACAGCTGAGCAGAAGTGTTTCGACACAGCATTCTGTCCAGAGAGTCCATGTGCCTAGCGCAGACCACACTTTTTGTTTTTCAGCTGTCTTACCTAGAGACAAACGGCAACTCGTCGCCACCGCTGTCATCTGGCGTATCTTCGGCCGAGGAACGTCCCTGAATGCGTCGCTTGGCTTCCAGCTTCTCCTGTTCCGTCACTTCATTCTCGTTTTTAGGCATGTCTGCCTTCCACTGTGGCTCGGTGGGCGAGTGCCCGACAGACATCCCCGCGCGAATCTACTTCAGTTAGCCCTTGTCGCTTCATTGGGGAATTTATATTTTTTATATCCGTCCTTACCAGTGTCTCGAGCGCGCCATTCGAGTTCTCCGCCAGATCGTCGTCGAATCGCATGCGACCCTCCTCAAAGAGAAGCACAATAGTGCTACCACCAAATTTGAAATAGCCCAGTTCCTCTGCTCGCTTGACACTATCTCCCTCCTGTCGGGTAATGACGGTGCTGCCCACCATCATCGCGCCAACGCATACGACCATGACCCGGCCAAACACTTCGCTCTCAATGGGCACAACGACACGCACATTCTCACCATAGACATCGAGTGCTGACCGGATCGCCATTGGATTGACCGTATAGTACTCTCCAGCAATCAGCGTAGGCCGACCAAGCACACCGTCGACCGGAATATGGAACCGGTGGTAGTCTTGTGGTGCTAGGCGGAAAATGCCAAGCGCCCCGTTTTCATAACGGCTCACATCCTCCGCTGTGCTGGCTCCCAAAAGGCGCCTGGTTGAAAATTCGCGGCCCTTGATCCAAACCTTGGTAGCCACGTCAATTCGGTTGAAAACCACGGATCTGCAGTCTGCCGGAGAAACAATGACGTTCGAGTTGTTTGGTGCGGAAGCCGGTCGTGCCCCGGGCTTCAGTGCCCGGTAGAAAAACTCGTTGAAGTTCTTAAACTCGTCTACCGGCAACAACACTTCCGACATGTCGAGTTGATGGAAATCCACAAACTTCTGGATCTCTGACTTTGATGCCGGATCGTCGTATTTCTTCCCTTGCTTGATGCTAAGGCCCTTGAGCATTTTGCGAACTGTGAAAAAGAAAGGCAAATGCCCGAATCAGCAAAATGAAGCAAAAGCTTGGTTAGAAATCTGCGCTCTGTGGCACTCACTCCTCTTGTTCTCCATGTTGTTAGACCGCAGCCCCTTGTACAAAAGGCGAATTCCAAGGCGGACATAGACACTCATCTTCTCCTCGTTAATTTGCCCGGTGATGCGGTCCTGTACCAAAATGTTCGCCGAATTGGCTCCAATACGGTAGCCACCGTAAGATATCTTCGTTATGATTTTAGAATACCACTTCCTCTGAGCCTGGCTGGCCGTCACGAACCCGCCCATGACCAGGTTGTTCACTTGGCGCCAGTCCTGGCTAGCACAAGTAGCAATGTGGGTAATAATGTCCGTGTCCTTCCGCTTGTTCAGCCGCGGCTGGTGGCAGATTGGACATTCGCGAATCTCAACTACGTGCTCTTCCCCACGGTCATTCAGATCATCCCGGCCCATGATGTCTGCTTCGTCACCGATCGTGGACATCTCCGGAACAGGTGCTGAGCATGCACTCGCCGACGGTACTTCTGATGTTTCAGACGGCGGTGCGGTTCGTACTAATATAAGGGACGCGGAGGCTTCTTCCACAGCTAGCGCTAGCTTGGACGGCACAGAAAGAGGCCCTGGCGTCCGTTCTCCAGAGCTGGCTGAGCTTGTCCCTTGGAGTTTCGGCTTTGCGTCGAGCTGATCCTCTAAGCAGATGACAGCCTCATCAATAGTCAGGTCGCAGATCTCATCGTCAACGCCACCGAAACCAGACGCCTTCTTGGCGAAACGTTGGAAAAAGCTGTCGATAGTTGATTCCCTCAGCGTCGAGCCAAGAGTATCAAGCATTGTGCTCAGCTCCACCTTACTGATACAACCACTTTCATCAGTGTCATATTGCCTCAGCATGGCACGCCAGAATTGCTGGCGTAGAGCAGAATACGGCACGTATTTAGCCCGTATCGTGAGCCTCGGATTGTGCTTATCCTCCCATTTTTCTAGGTTCTTCATCTTTAGCGGGAGAGTGAAGGTGCTGAACTCCTGCTCATCGTCTAGAACAAGATCACCTGCCGCAGCAAAGGGAGGAGTAGCGGACAGCCCTGCACTACCAGCAGTCTCTAATTGAGCAGTAGCACCGGCCGGTGTTGTAGGCAGGCCGTGATCATCCAAGCCGACATCAAGAGGGGTTGAAGAAGGTTGGCCAGCCGCCAAAGTTGCGCCTGCCTGGTCCAGCAGTACGGGCAACTCCCCGGCACTGTAAGCGGCCGGGACTGGGATATCAAGATCCGTTTTACTAGTGCCGGTGCTTGTGCTTGTTGCACTGGCCGCTGGCTGAAACGAGCCGGGTCCCGTCTTGGTCGAGGTTCCTTTGCCGACTTTGCCAAGGCTTTGGGCCGATGGTGAGCGTGATAAACCAAGACGCTTGAAGCGGCCCCGTTGGGAAACAGGGACATACTCTGGAAGATCTCCTAGTTCATATAGCCCAGTCTCCGGGTCCGCTTTGGGGGCTCTATCGATAAACTCCTTGATAGGGAGCGATGTGGATGCGATAAAATCATTGCCAGAGTACTTGTCATGGTCAATGACCGTAAATGAAAAAGAATACGACTGCTCTTGTCCCATGACCTGGAAGATCATCTTTTCGTTGAAGACCGGGTTGAGATTGTGGTGGATTTTCTTCGTCCGGAACGTCTTTCTCCCAAGAGAAGTCACGACGAACGGGTCCATGTCAAAGCTCGTCTTTGTGAAGTTGGATTCTGGAGGAAGATCCGCAATGTTCTTGATCTCCAGAAAGACAATCCCGACTACGTCGCCAGAGGAATTGGTGAACTCATAGGGATTGTCCCGACGCTTTCTCTTCAAGCCCTTAATGCGCAGACGCCGCTTTCTCTTCTCAGCCGAGTCAGGCTTGCTCAGATCCTCATCTTCTAGAGGAGTTTCGTCGTCATATGCATCTTCGTCTTCGTCTTCGTCATTCTCGGTTTGACGGCGACCCAGCGACAATGTTGGAGCTGTTGCACTCACGCTCGGCTTTGACGTAGACTGGGATGATGTAGGTGTGTTCTTCGACGGTATGGAAAGCTCTGCTTCAGATGCGGTTTTCACAAAGTTGTTGAACTTCTCGAGTACTTGCTGTTCTGATAGGCCCCTTTCGGCAACGTCCACCAGCGTAAACTGGAGAAGGACCTGACCGGAAACAACGCTCGTCCTTTTTCCTGGGCGCTTGCTATTGAGATGAAACCAGCGGGGCTCCTGTTCTGTTCTCTCGTTAACAAAAATCTCCTCCAAGGCAAGGTCGAACTCGCCAAGGTAGTCTTTGCCAAAGCGGTCCTTATCCCAGCAGCAGACGTCGAGAATCAGGCTAGGAATGCCGTTGATCGGTAGGCGGCATGTCTCATTCCAATCCGGGTTCAGTGTTTTTGGCACAGAATGGGTCACATGCTTTGCGTCGCCCAGAGTAAGTACCAGGTACTAGTAAGAGAAGCAGTCAGTAAAATGGCTGTGCCTATGCTCTGTCGACGCTCTGCATATCCTGTCGATGCTGTCTCGCCTCAGCCTTCGAAGCCTTCCCTCTCGCAAGTCCAGCGAGACCAGATGAGACATACCGGGTCAGAAGTGCCACCACGGTCTTTCGCAGCAAGATCCCGGGCCTAAACATCATGCAATGGGTTAGCAACAAGTCAATGTCCGGCAAACCTTGGAACCCATCAAAATATCATTGTTGCTTACCTTTAATATCACGACGCCGAGAGCGAGTCCGGTGTCCATAGGCCCCTCGACGCCTGCCGAGTCCATTTTATTCCGCAACGGACTCGCACTACGGCTGTTCGCTACTGAATTCGCCGTGGGGGTTCCGGACGGCTTCAGCCGGCTGGGGATAATTCGGACCATGTTGAAAGCACAAGAGCAAGTGTGGAGCAGATACCACCGGCGTGGACGGTGTAAACGATGCCGAGAAAGATATTGGGGCGGTTGCCGAAAAAGAACAGCTGATGGACTGGACTGTGGCTCGTTCCGCTGCCTAAAGCAATGGGTCTTATGAGATAGTGTATGTCGCTCGACACGCTAAGGAAAGAAGTCGCAGAGCGTCGGTGTGATATGATGTTCTGCAAGCCGTGTACGAGGAAATCTCTCTGTGTGTTTGTTTCGTAGTGCTGCGTATCGGGACTCGGAATCGCATCTGGATCTCGAGATCGAAAGCTATGCGAAAATAGGAGCGATGAGGGGCTAAAACGCAAGCGTTGGCTATTGATCAATCAGTACTCCGTAACTTCGCGTCATATGTTTTGTGTCTCATGCACCACTCACAGAACACGAAACACACAATCCTCCAGGATTCCCGTGGAGATTCCGCAGACTTTCTGCCCTTCCAAAGACAAGCTGTTGAACAGAGCGGATAGGTTCGGACTAATAATCAGCTGATAAGGTCGGTGTAGCAGACTTCAAATCAGTGACACTCGCGCAACATATCCCGTTCTTGGGGTTGTGCCACGACAGTCTCGAGATCAGCATGGGGGAGGGCAATCGCAGATGCACTCGCATAAACAGGAGCGCAAGAGGCAAGAGTTTCGCAAGCAAAGGGGGAATAAATAGCCAACTCCAATGGGGCTGAGCTACGTAAGAGGGGGCTAATAATAAGCTGAGCTCCAAAACAGAGAATAATATTATTCGGCAACTGCAAACCCCGCAGTTGCTCGCTCTAAATAAATTCCTGCTTACTCACCTAGAACACATCATGATCATTGTCCGTGTTAATTGCATGTCCGCTATCCCAGTTACAAGTAACCAATCAGTAGAAAACTTCGTTACTGTTGATTCATATTATTGTCCAAAAAACTGAGTAGCCGGATACATAGCTGGAAGTATTTCCTCTCTTTCTCAATCGAACATCCTTTGCCTCTTCGTCTTCATCACCGGCCGGGACTCACGCAGCCACCTTTGGCTGGTACTTGGCTGAAGCCTTGTCGAACAGATTGCTCTTTTCTTCAAAGTCTGTTAGGCAAGTGTGGTGAGGGTCTGCTTTTTTCAGAGCACTGTAGCGTTGAATAGTTAGCAGAAGACCTCTAGAAGCAATGAGACAGTGCAGATGTAGAGTGCGTACGTCGTCAGCTCTGCCTGGCTCTTGCCAGTGAGGATGTTCAGGACAAGCAGGTTTGCAATGGCATCCGCACAGTCAGGGCTTGTCTTCAGGGCCTGCTCCAACACCGCCTGAGCCTCCTCGGTGCGGCCAAGGTGCAGCTCGGTAACGGCCTGCGCCACCAATGTGCGGACCGAAGACGATGACGGAGACTGCGCCAGCTCTTCGAAGACGTAAAAGGCTTGCTGATACCGTTCACCGCCCAGCCGTACGCCTGCCCAGGACTCAGCGAGGTTCACCAGCAGTGAGTCCTGCGCCCATCGCCGAGCCGCGGCAACCTCTTTCAGAGCAAGATCGTTTCGGTTCTGTTGTAGATAGATCTGGACGATCAGCGCGACCGCATCGACTGTGATACCGGGAGTCACCAGTCAGTCGTACATCTTAGTAAAAAGAAGGCTTTTGCTAGAAAGCACGTGCACAAACTTACGATTGCTGTCATGCTGTGAGAGGAGGGCCAGCGCTTCTTCCGACTTGCCGGCCGCCTGGAGAACAATCCCGCCAACGATCTGCACCGCAGCATTGTCGCCAGCAGTCGTGGCGAGCTTCTCTATCACGGCGACTGCCGCATCGGTACGGCCAGCACTCTGGTCGGCAAGAGCCCTAACCGCCTGCAAGGCCGGATCACTCTCGGTCTTCACCTCTGTCAGGACATTTTCGGCCTCACCAAGCTCGATGCGAGCTCGCAGCACCAGCACACGGGCTGCTAGGGCATTCTCAGGCGACAGCGTAGAGATGTCATAGTCGACCACTTCATGGAATTGGCCCTGGTGGAAGTGGTTGTGAATGCTGATCAGTTCGCCCTCGGCTGAGTATGGATCCATCTTGAGAAATGTGTGCTTGTCTCCGTCCGCTTGTCTGATGTCTAGCTCCTTCGCCGTGTCTTGCGATTTCTTATCGTTGCCATCGTTGTCTTGTTGTCCTTTTAGGCGTTGCTGGTGGAGCCATTGTTGGCCTTAGGCCACAACATTAATCAGAGGGGGGCTTTTTAGACCCCCCAGTCTAAATCCGATCAAGGCAGTCATTTCAGAGAAAAACAACTAAGTTTACTGTGCCGCGTCTGACTGTCCTTTTTTTTCATCACCACCGACTTGCTTCCTTCACCATTTATATTACAGTTGCTTTTTTGTGCTGCTTTTTTGCTATCAGTGCTGCAATTCACTGATAAGTGGCAAGGGTGCATCAAATTTAGTAGCTTCTCCCGCTATAAGCTCACTATAATAAACTATTGAACTTGCACCAATGTTACTGTCGATCTCTACCTGTTTTCTTTTACTACTTTATAGGCTACTTACACGCATAGGTCGCTATATTTTTTTTTAGGCTTTACAGATATTGTGGGCTTCGAAGGTGTCCCATATAAAAGTACCGGCCAAGGCCTCTAACTTATACTGCTTTTATTAAATTATAAGATGCATAACGCCTCGTTCACCACTCCAAAGTGAATGGACTCGTCACACCCTCAAACGGAGTGATAGTTTCACCCAAGGCCTTGGCGTCTCCTCGGTAGCGGATCCGGTAGATTCCAGGATCTACCCAGTCTTCTGTCTCCCAGACGATCTCAACCTCACTCGTTGCAAGTATCTCGCTAGTGCGTCGCCATTTGTACACCAGGCTCCAGTCGCTATCATCACGCACCGTTACCCATGTTTCGGCGCCGTCTGCTTCTTCCCTCTTCTCAATGGCTGCAAAAGTTCCTTCGAGGCGGAGGTTGTTGCGAGGATTGGCGCCGACAAACTTGCTCCGAACCCAGTCTCCACGCCGATAAAATCGGTTCACGTCCTCGATCACATCCCCGAATGCTTTAAATAGCGGTGGGGCGTCTCGAATCACGCCTGTAATGAAAGACAACGACCTGTTCCTATTGTCGGGCGGGTATGAAACGGCATCGTGTGGCGGGGGTTCTTCGGATGAGGCTGAAAGGTACGGCAGGTAAGAGAGCGTAACATTGATGAACGCCTCCAAGGTGTGTGGTCCGTACAGTGTGGACGCGCCTTCGTAGCGCTGCACGCCATATTCTTCTTCCGTTGCGATGTAGTGCGTGTAGCTGTTAGCCGGCCCCCCGAGAACGACCACGGGCGAAGAGGTCGTCCGCCCATCTAGTTGTATTTTGTCGTCGTCGTCTTTGAATATGGCAGCACAAGCATCAGCCACAGCACCTTTCCATCGACGTCCAGCCATTGTTGTGGCCTCGCCTGGACTGACAATGACAACAAGTTGGCCAACTCGCAAAGCTTGGACATCGACAATATTCGGCGTCCACTGATATGGAACGCTCAGCTCACCAACGTCGAGCAGGATAGGCTTCGGTGCATGGCACGTGCGCTGCTCCTTTGACGGGGCTTTTAAAAGGTATGAAACGGCACGCCAGACTGGCGAAGTGTTTGATGGATCCGAGCCATGCTGGGTAAAATTGACAGCGCCAGGGCCGTCGGACGTACCCGCAGCAAAGGAATATCCAAGGGCAGCAGGACATGTCGTTGCCAAGGTGCCATTAGAGAGCACAAACTTGAATCCAGACATGTTGTGGAAGGCGTGAAATGACTTGACAGCGCCTCGACGCACACGCCGTGGCTCCTTCTCAAGCTGGTCATACAACGCGCGGGCTGGCTTAAACTGCCGACGGCCTATCTCTAAGCATGATGCAGTGCCAGTGTTGTCGTCGCGGAAGCGTGGCCCGCGGGCGTGGCATTGCTGGGCTTTACCATCGCTGCAAGTGCTGTTCTCAAAGCTGCACGGCTGCCCAGAGCCGTCCTCGCACCAAGCACCGCCAACATTGGGGCTTGTATCCCCGACGTTGGCCTGGGAAAAGCCGGCAACAAATCCTCGGGCTGCGTTGTCGCTTCCGCGAACACTCTTCTCAAAGAGGTATGCGGCCACGCCTTTGTTATCGCCGCTGACCAGGGTATTGTTGCCCAACATGGAGGTGCCGTGCGTTGGAAACCAGGTCAGAACGCCAATGTTCTTCCCGTCCGATGCCCGCTGGAACTTCAACAGTGTCAGCTCCTTGTCGACTGAGCCATCATGCTCCGTTCCGGAGAAGGCGCTGCTTTCGTTGTAACGTGCTCGCTCCGCCTCGGGGTTGGCCATATACGCAAACAGGCTGCGGTTGATGTTTGCGCCTTGGACGGTTGTAGAGGCCACATCGAGATAGCCCAGCTGCATGCTCTCGTGCGCACGCTGGATCGACCTGGTCGCGCCGTCGACAATTGCGCGAAATCCTTGGTGGTCAAACCCTTTACTAGTGATCTGTGGTAGTAGATAGTTCAGCCACCCCCCCGGGCCAGAATGTGAATGTGTGCCGGTGACTGCGACATTGTGGTGGCCATACGCAGCATACTCAGGCCCCAGGCTCCGCAGCTTCTCCAGGATTCCATACCGCACCGCGGTATCGCCGGACTGCGTATCCAGAACCAAATACACAAAGCGGTCAGTTGGTACCTTGTGATCGCCCACAATGAAGGCGCGCGAAAAGAGTCGATGCCGCAATCCGGTGCCCACCTGTTTGGGGTCGGCATAGCCCATCAGATTCACCTCAACCACGGGGCCCGTTATGTCGGCCTTGCCAGCGCCAACTAGGTATGTTTCGGCAAAGTTTTCGGGTTTCCTGCTGCTGCCGTACTTCATAAAACCATCACAGCCCAGGCCTGTACATCTGCACATCCCCCATCTGCCCTGCCGAGATGTCCAGGCAGCTACAGTTTTCCACGGCACTAGCAACCGCAGGAATGCGGTGGAGAACAGTAAAATAGCAATTGCATATAGCCTTCTTCCCCTGGTCAAGCGTGGATCTGAATCGCGATGAGACGCGTCCATCTTTGTTGTGAAGGATGCTGGGGAAAAGCCGGTCATGTCGCCTGCGTGGAGCGAAAGATCGTTACCATGTTTGGCTTTAGTAGCACCTAATTAACCAGCAATTCTCGAAATTTCCCGTTGGGCCACACAAATGGCTTCTGGGAGTTTGACGTAAGAACTAGATTCGATAGAGGCTTATGACGTGGAAGATTCCAATTCAGGTTTCCAGGTGACGTGAAGCGTTTGAAACAACATAGCTGCCCGATTGGATATATGCATATGCCCCGCTTACAGTATATACAGTTAAACGATTGCTCACAAATTCTCCGAGGCGTTTGTTCTGATCACGTCGTATTGAGCACGTAGGCTTTTGAGTCTTTCTAAACTTCACATTAAACAGATGAAAAAAAAAGAGCGCGGAGCTCAGTGATCTCTTTCTAACACTACGAATATGGTGCGTTGGCTCAATTGATGCGTTTGTATCTCAATCTTTCGCGGTTCTCTCAATTACACCAAATTCTAATATGAAGGTTTTGGTAACATCCTGATTGGTGGTGCAGGTTCATGCAGACGCTTCAAATTTTGCCAATGGCATAACAAAGGAAGATGCATATGACCAGGTGCTTCTGCAAGCACAAAGTCTTTTCGAAGGCCAACGAAATTGGGTACGTCTTTCTGGCACTAACAGGCCACATATTTTACTTCACCTGATTGCTAATCGGCGAATATGTACAGGTGTGGTAAGTGTCATCGCAGGTCCATACCAGCCGATGGCCCAGCTGAGATGGGGGCGTTGGTGGTTTTTCTGTACTCGGAAAGCAAGAGCAATAAGTTGATTTACCAACATTATGGGTATAGCAACCTAGCTAATGCCGCTTCGCTTCTGTGGCACGCTTTCAAGTCGCTTGAATTTCCAAGCAATGAGGTGAACTGGGCCGGTAAGTTTCTTTCACCTTTCCGGCAATGCTGTGTATTGTCTTTCGCCTCACTTACGTTGCATCGAAGGCTTCTATACTGTCGATGCCTTAGAGAGAGATCAGCTCATTTTGGGCCCGTTCCAGGGGAAAGTTGCATGCCAGACAATCACAATAGGCCGCGGAGTGTGTGGCACGGCTGCGAAACGGCTGCAGACCGTAAGGGTCGATAATGTGGACGACTTCTCGGGCCACATTGCCTGTGACAGCGAAAGCCGCAGTGAGATTGTGGTCCCTGTCGTAGCGACGGTGACGAATGGAACCGGAGGGGCATCCGAGACAAAGCTTGTTGCTATTATTGACATCGACTGTGCTGTCCTGAACGGGTTTGACAACGTTGATCAGACGTATCTAGAAAGGCTGGCGGTACTAATCGCTTCCAGCTGTGATTGGCCATGATCCGGGATGCAAGCTCCTACAATATATTGATCCATTCTATAAATGCCTTTATGATTCGGTAATTGTTCCCTAAAAGTGTCTCAAATCCTGTGGATAGTAATACAGCGAGAGGAAGAAGAAGAAGAAAAAGAAGAAGGAGAAAATGATAATGATGCTGATGATGAAAAAAAGAACACAAAGGAAATGAAATGAGACCATTTAGATCTATTCTACCACCCCCCTATCTTCACATATTCGCTTTGATTGTCGGGTCACCCTAGGAGCACACACTACAGTCACATCGCCCGCACGCTCTTCGGAGACATCTGTTTAGGCGCTCGCTGACTGGCTCTTTTTAAATCTTTTAGCGGAGGAACTGGTGCAGGGCTTGGCCACTGCGCCCCATCATCCAGAAATTTGTTGGTCAAGTTTGTTGGAGGAAAGTCAGCTACAGTCGACTCATCAGGCAACTCCCATCGTCTCCTGTTGCCCCCTGGTTGGCGAAAAACTCCTTCGAGTCTCGTGCCGGCCCTCGGTTTGCTGGAATAGAGTGGCGGGTACTGCATTGGTGCTGACCGGGAGTTGTAAGTATTACTCTGCCTTCCCTCCTGATTTATCTGTGGCTGGAAAACAGGTCCCGACTGGCGTTGCTCTCTTGCCTGCTGAATTGACTGGCGGTCGCCAACAACAAACGGGTTTTGAACATTCGCGTTGGCCGACGAACCTGCTGCCCTTCTGCCATTGGGAGTTTCTTTCCTTCCGGATTGAAGTTGGCCCTCGCTAGTCCAACCCGACCCATAGCCATCCAGCATGCCAGATACAAGAGACCTTGCCGTTGGGGAAGATGGACGCGGCCAAAAAAGCTCGCTGTTTCTCTCTGGCATCCGATCAGCGGCGCTGTAGGGTTCTCCGTCCTCGGCAAATTCGGTGATGATACTCTCTCTTTCCTGAGCCAGTGGCGCTACCCGTTGGGGCAGCGCAAGCGTCTGCTGATACTGGCTCCTCACATTTGTGATCTCGGGATTTCTACCCGTAGCCTGTGGTTGTGAGGAAGCGACGCCGCGCCATGGCTGAAGTCCTGATTGCGATCTTGACTGTGACCGCGACCGCGAGATGCTCGCTTCATTTGGTGGGGGCACCCGTAGCGGCTGGTTCGCATGAGGGGGAACAATCATCGTCATCGCTGGAGCTAAGGCCCCTTGTGCGTATTCTGGTGGAGGTCTGGCATCTTCAAACCATCGACCGTTTGTGTTCGCCAATATGTTGCCCGCCAGTCCCAGCCCGCGAGGATCCAGATTGATCGGTAGCGATATTTCCATCTCGTGCGAGTGACTCTCACGGTGGCGTTTAAAGCCAGACGCTTCTCGAGAGTCTGAGGAGCGTTCATCAAGTGCAGGGCCGGTGCCTTCGAGGCGGCGGCGGCGGCGAGTTTTGCGGACAAGCAGATACAGGCCAGCCAGAAACAAAAACGCCACAGTTGCCCCGACTGATATGCCAATGATCGCAGGCGTGCTGAGGCCTTCACTCGGAGAGCTGCCAGATAATTCCGTTGATTGGGCTGCCGCTGCTGATGCAGTGGCTGATACTTTGGATGGTGTGGATGGTGGTGTGGATGAAGCTGTGAGTGAAGCTGTGAATGATGTTGTGGTTGAAGCAGGGGGCGTCATATCTGTCTGTCGAGCCGTGGTTGGTCCCGCCGTTGTCAGATGCGACGACGTCGACGAGGCAGATGTTGCGGTACTTGTCTGAACAACCAGGGTAGCTATCAGGGTCGCGTGTGTTTCCGGTGCAGCACTGGTCTGCCCTGAGCATATTTCATATGCTCTCGTGGAAACGCTGGCTAGAGTTGCACCACACAGTCAGCATCCACCAGCCTCGGCCCCGGGTACGATATGCTACACTATACTCACCAGTTGCATTCTCGCCACTGCAGTAGCCGCTCTTATCCTCAATCGAAACGCAGGAGAGAGCGCCCTCTCCGACGGTATAGCCAGTTGTTCCGATGCGCGCACATAGGCACTGCAGCGTTGGCTGACTGCCACAGCTGCTGCTTGCAAAGTTCTCGTTGACAAAGGCGGAGAGGCAGTCCATCACACATGCCGGGACGAGGTCGGCGACATCGCTGGGCAGGTCGATAGTGCTGGCGCATGCGTGCTGTGGATATGAGGTCGTGAAGAGTGGCACAAATAACAACAAGATCGCCTTCGTAGCTAGATTGAGGGACATCTGGGAAGTGAAAAGTGCGCAGAGACCTGTGCCGACCCTGGTGTCCTTGCGTATCGCGTATTGTTCCTTGGCGATGGGTGTCTTTAGAAAGCCTTTGCCCAGAATCAAAAGCAGTCTATCAGATCGCCAACATCTCAACGTCTCACCACAGCAAAGACGTAAGGGAATGGAAAGAAGCCAGAGAAGCCAGACTATAGAAGTCTAGAATCCAAAGATGAAGTAGAGACACAGAGGCACAACCGTGAGGAGCGAAACACGAGCCGAAGAGCAGCACCACCAGTCCAGCCTTCCCCTGCTTCTTCCCCGGGCATCCCGCCTTTTTGGCATATGAGCTTTTTTTTTTTATCTAAGAGGCCGTATAGCCACTCGTTAGCCGCTGCGAGCCCAGGTAACGGCAACGTCAGAGACTTTCCCGTTGCAGGGAGACCAATCTTGCCAGATCGAAAGCCTTGCCTCCCAGTCCTGCCACTTGGGATTGTGTTGTCTTATTATTGGCTGATGTAGCTCGTCTCCGCCTAGATGAAGCAGCCAGTCTGCAGACTTGCCCAGAGGTCCATGTGGGCTTCGCTCATAAGAAGCGCGTCGACAGACGGGGCAGGCAAAGAAACGACAGCGAGCGAATCCGTTGCGAATCTCAGCAGCCAAATCGGTCATTTACCAGTGGTCGAGTCACAAGGCGAGACGCCGGGTACATAAATTTCCACCCCCTTGGCGCGAAATGCGGGCGCCAAACCAAACCAGTAGCCCCTCTCTTTACGCGCTGCGCGATGGATCAGCCAAATGGGTGATATCGCTTATGCGAGCACACACTCGTATTTATTATCCGTGCTACGTAAAACAGCAAGTATGAGCGCGATAGCCGGCTGGATCACGGGCTTGAAACAAATCGTATGCACGAGTACTGCCTTGCTTCGTATCTTGCTTGATGGTAGTGCTGTATCTCATGCTTTCACAGCTGAGTATGCTATTCATGTAGCTAAGTAATATGCAACTCCTCTCTAATTCGTCGAGTAGCTTCTTTTCCTCATTGCGGTTCCTGGTATCTTAACTTGTTTCATATAACCACCAATATTCTCCTTGGCCCTCTACGGCATCGGGCTGCACACGAGCCTCCGTCGACTTTCTGACTCTGCACCTCTGCGTCGAGTTAGCCGTGGGATGAAACGTCGGCTGTAGGGCCAAAGCGAAAAGGCAATGAGGGATAGTGCAGAATAAAATCATATCTTACCATGAACTTGGGATAGCCGTCGGTGCATAATTCGGTTGTGCCCGTGATGACATCAGAATCTCCCGCACTTTCTTCTCGGTCGAGTCCGGGTCATCGGGATCCAGCTGGATGAGGTCGATACCGTAATAGTTCGCGATCTCGGAGAGGGCATTGAAGCTTTTCTTGTCATAGACGAAGCTGATGCTCACACCCACGCGCCCGAATCTGCCGGTCCGGCCGATACGATGAAGGTACGTCTCGGCGTCCGGTTCGCGGTCCCCAACTCCCTTCATCGGAATGTCGTAGTTGATGACCATCGACACGCTGGACACGTCAATGCCACGAGCCAGCACGTTTGTTGTGATGAGAACCTTGTATTTTCCGGACCGGAAGTCGTTCAACAGCGTGTCACGGCTTTCTCCCTCGTATGCGCCGTGGAGTGCCGCGACCTGGTGTCCGTCTGCCTCCATTCGCCGCTGGATTTCGGTGGCACTGTTTCGAGTCTGGTAAAAGGGTACGTGATTAGCTAGGGCTGTCTGGCACTCAGGCACTCCTGCCCTCTTGCACTATTTCACCGAGGTAACGACCAAACAAAGCACCAACCTTGACGAATATGACCGAAGATCCAATTGTCATGAGCCCGTACAGCTTGCAGAGGATTTCGTACTTGTCGTTCTCAGAGGGGCAATCCATGTACATTTGCGAAATGCCCTTGATGGTCAACTCTTGCTGGCGCAGTCTCATCTGGTTGGCACTAGGCGCAAACTTCTCTGCATAGCGCATCACCTTCTCCGGGAAGGTGGCCGAAAACAGCAGCACTTGAATGCTTTTTGGAAGCTTCCTAATCGCAACAGACGTCAGATTCAGTGAGGACGATAGAAAAGTGGTTGACTGGTAGGGAACGGGGACCTACTCTTTCACCCTGACACACTGCTCGCCAAGTCCCTGCTGGTCGAGCATATTGTCCGCCTCGTCGATAACGAGCACCTTCAGGTTGGAAGCGTCGAGCTGCCTGCGCCGCATCAAGTCCATCACCGTCCCAGGGGTGCCCACAACAACGTTAGCCTGAACGGCATTGCCCCGTTCAATGACACCTGGGATAGCAGCCGCCACCTGTAGACCTTCGCAGAATTGGCCGATGGAGTTGATGACCGATTCGATCTGGCGGGCAAGCTCGCGGCTTGGTGCGAGGACAAGTGCCTGCGGCGTGTGCGGGGCAGAGAAGTCGACCCTGGAAAGAACAGTGACAACGAAGGCAGCCGTCTTTCCAGTGCCGGACTGGGACTGCGCAATCATGTTCCGGGGAGGGTCACACAGCATGAGCGGCAGGGCTCGTTCCTGAATTTTCGACGGCTTGATGAAGCTCAGGCCGCGAAGGCCTTCAATGATAGACGGCTTCCTGTCAAGATACAAAGAGTCAGTGAGTAATGAGAGCTAAAAAGCCAACCAGAGAGGAGACGCCTTTAATACGAACAGGCCAAGCTCCTCAAAAGAAGAAACGGAAGAAAGCGGGTTGTCAGAGTCGCCCTGCAGGTCGCTCAGCTTGACCTCGACCTCGTATTTTGACTCCAGAAGGCCAGCGCCGTCATCTTGGGCAGCAGGCTTGACGTTCTTCGCGACACCGTCGTCAGCCGTGGCAGCCACGTCGGGGCGAGTGATTCGGCTTGCGAGATCGGCCATGGTCGCAAGGGTCCGATATCGAACGGCGGGGATGGGAATCACGGAACTGATTTTCCTCGTGAAGAAGAGGCTCGAAAGGTCCCGACTGCTGGTTCGATCGGTTCTGCTGGATAACAAAAACACAAGTGTAAACACAGTAGAGAGACGGAAAATTCAACGGCACATAGCCTGTAACCGATGGTGGGGTATTGGAGCTTTCCTTGAGCTTATAACTGCTAGGGGCACGTGAGAAGGCGGTACCAATAGGCAATACAAGGCAGCCTGCCGCTCGCTCTCTTGCAAAAGCAAGCATGTCGCAAGTGCCACACAGTGTGTCAAAGTACCTTAAAATTATTCTGCTTTTATCCTGCAAGTTGAAGCTCTGAAGCTATTCTGTTCTGCTGGTCTTTGTTTTCCTTTCCTTCCCTGTCCCCTACTTCTGCTATCCTATTCGCGGATTACCTACTCTACGAGATTAGCTTCTGCTTCTGATATTATATAGCGTTAATCCATCGTGGCTGGGGTTATGTGAATTAGAGAGGGGCTAGTATCCTTCTAAAAAAGGGACACCTTTCCCCCGCCGACCTCTATTCCCAGTCCTCGGTGAGCAACCACTGCAGAATACACATTATCTTCTCGTCCTCCGTGGTAGACACTTTCTGGGGTGTTTCTCCGCCGGCTGCCTTGCATGTCGGCTGTACAAATTCTCTGCTGATCTGGACTGCTTGTGTGAGCACGGAGAAAAACACCCGCTGAGAACCGTCCGCCATGGAGAATCCGCCGACTTTCGGCTCCGAATTGAAGGTAGATACAGACCGGCAGCAGCGCCTCCACTCGTTCCTTCTCTTGCCTAACCGAATCTCCCCAGGATGGCTTCAAACCGGCTAATGCCTGGGTCTCTCAAGGCATCGCCTGGCTTGACGACATTCAACAATTTTACCGCGAGCGTAGCGCCATCGAGAAGGAGTACAGTGCAAAGCTCAAGACTTTGGCAAAGAAATACTTTGAAAAAAAGACTAGGAAGTCTGCGGTGCTCAGTGTTGGCGAGACCCCATCCATGACACCTGGTTCTTTGGAGAGGTAAGGACTCCCCTTTCGCCCCTTTTTCTTTCCCCTCCGGCAATGTCTTGGTCAATGCGTCCCAGATCCCGGTGACATGTCACAGAATCGGTTTCCAATACCATTGGTATATGCTACGTATGTTTGGCAACACTGATGTCTATGCTGACACGATTTCGTTATGCCAGCGCCTCCCTCACAACATGGACTACGCAGCTGACAACGCTGGAATCTCGAGCTGATGAGCACGACCGGTTCGGAAACGATCTCGTAAACCAGGTAGCGCAACCGCTGCAGGTATTGGCCTCGCGGTTTGAGGAGCTGCGCAAGAGACATTCCGACTATGCCGACAAGATCGAGAAGGAGAGAGACACGTCGTATGCGGAACTAAGGAAGGTTAAGACGAAATACGATGCAGTTTGCCAAGAGGTAGAGGTTAGGCGCAAAAAGACAGAGACGGGCTTTGGCCAGGCAAAGGCCCAAAGTGCATACCAACAGCAACTCGTCGAGATGAACAACATCAAGAACACATATCTCATTGCTATTAACGTGACGAACAAGCAGAAAGAGCGGTACTACCACGAATACGTGCCAGAGCTGCTAGACTCCATTCAGGACCTGTCCGAGTTTCGGACGCTACGGCTCAACGGTATCTGGACACTTGCATCCGAGCTCGAATCAGTTCTGCTCCGCCAGAGCACCACCTTGATCGACCACCAAACACAGGAGATACCGCGAAACTTACCACAGCTCGACTCGATGATGTATATGCGCCATAATGCCGCCGACTGGATTGAGCCAACCGACAAGCTGTTCGAGCCGAGCCCGGTCTGGCACGACGACGATGCTATGGTGGTAGATGACAATGCTAAGATATTCCTGCGCAACATGCTCAACAAGTCCAAAGGCCAGCTCGGCGACCTGCGCCGCGAAGTGGATAAAAAGCGCCGAGACGTGGAAGCAATCAAGCGGATAAAGCAGAAGGTGCGAGACGGCACTGAGAAAAAGGACGAGGTGACTACGGTCAGCCAGATGTTTGCGATACAGGAGGAGCTGCACCAGGTAGAGCGGCAACGCATCACAGCGGAAGTGGAAACATCCACCATCACGACGGCGGTGGGAGACGTCACGCTGGGCGCACGGAGCCACAACTTCAAATCACAGACTTTCAAGATTCCAACAAACTGCGATCTCTGCGGCGAGCGTATATGGGGCCTGTCGGCCAAAGGGTTCGACTGCCGTGACTGTGGCTACACATGTCACAGCAAGTGCGAGATGAAGGTGCCGGCAGAGTGTCCAGGCGAACAGAACAAGGAGGAGCGAAAGAAGCTGAAGCAGGAGAGGCAGGAGGCAGCCAATTCGCTGCTCAAACCAGGTGTCGGTGGCGGCGGAAGCGCGTCGGACAGCGTCTCTGAACTGCCCAATCTCAGCCGATCCAACACAATGAACTCGCTTAGCTCCGGCTACGCAACGAGCGCACATCGGTCCATATCGGGAGCACGGTCGCCTGCGGTCGGGGAGGACTCTGCGCCAGCGGTTGAGCTGCCGGCCAGCTCACGGGGCCCGTCACCGGGAGGCGCAGTGCGCAAATCCCGAATCTTGGCTCCTCCACCGGCGGCCTACATCACCGAACTGCCTGGTAGCAGCCCCGGTGGAGAGCCTGGTGTAGAGTCAGCAAAGGGAAGAATGCTGTATTCTTTCGAGGCTAATGGTGATGGAGAGCTCTCTGTTCCGGAGGGACGCGACATCACTATTCTTGAGCCCGACGGTATGTTTCGCGCAAAGTGGCAGCGGAGTACTCAGACTTGTTACTAATTGAACATCATTGCAGCCGGTTCTGGATGGGTCAAGGTTCGCGCAGGCTATAAGGAAGGGCTTGTGCCGGCATCATACGTTGAGAGTATGCCGGCAGGACCGCCGATAACCGCGTCACAGAGTGCGGGCCAGTCTACGAGGCCGCCATCAGCATACTCGAACAGCGGATCGTCTATCAGCACTGTCGGCGGAGGGGGGCCAAAGAAAAAGGGCCCGGCGGTAGCACCGCGACGGGGCGCCAAAAAGCTCAAGTACGTGGAGGCATTATACGCCTACACGGCTCAGAGCGACGCAGAACATAGCATGGAAGAAGGCGAGCGGTTTGTGCTGGTAAAGGAAGATCCGGGCGATGGCTGGGCTGAGGTGGAAAAGGGTGGCCTGATAAAGAGCGTGCCGGCTAGTTATGTGCAGCCAGTTGTCTAAAAATGGGAATGGGCGAGCAAAATGCCAAGTCTGCCCCTTTTGCCTTTCCTCCCATTTGTCCCCACCCTTATTCTCCCTTGTGCTTCAAGAGGCATGCGATAAATGTCGCAGCTAATCACAGCCCGGTCCCGTCTCATTTACCTGCGGCACCCACCCCCGGAAAACAGGCGTCACGATGGAGCAGTCCTAGTATATGTACCTTGGCTTCTAGTTAGAGCGTGTTTTTTTGTGATTTTTTTTTTAGTCACAAGACAGACAAAGTTGTGGGACTATCTTTCATACACAGTAGTAGAATGGATGGACGTGACAGTGGAGTCCTGGTTATTTTTGGTGTGAGCCAGCCAAATCCTCACTCGTAGGTCGCCTCCCCCGCCTCCTGGCACGGATAGTGGGACCTACACTGCTGATCGACAGGCGTGCTCCTGGCGACAGGGGGGCGGTGTCCCTGCTTTAGCGCGAAATAGAATGCGCGGACGGCCTGAAAGAATGCGTGCCAGCCGTTCGTCTATAGAGTTTATGCTTGTCGTGACTTTGCAAAGTTAATTGGGTCCGCAGCTCACTCAGGAGCAGCACTGCGGAAGATGAAAGCCCAATCAAGACACGATTCATTGGCGGTCCTACAATCCTGTTTCCTGAACAAAAGATTGAGGATGTACGGCAAAGTTGTTCATTCTTCCACCAGCTGCTGAAGTGCACTCAAACCATCGCCTATGCTCATTCGGACGTCCTCGCTAGTCTAGTCCTCCGAACTCGTATTTTGATAGACGTGATACTGTGTACTTGGCCCGCATTGTATCAGTATTATCGGTAGTTTGAACCCTTCAAAGCCAATCTTGAGCCACTGCTGCAACAACATAGCAAGGCTTGCCGGACGTCCGTGCTTTCCTGGTTCTCCCAAACACGCCGTGTGGTGATGCTCAGCCCGTCAAGACACTGTGCCGTCTAGCACCGAGGAACTTGTTAATGTGCAGAGTACTCCGTAGAATGTGCTCGTATCACGCTGCTCGTACTTGGCGACCGTGGAAAGTACTTGTAGGTCTTTTGTACAGGCCCACTTTTAATATATGTTGTTCCTGGCGTTTCTTGGATGTGTTGTTCACCCCTTCCCTCGTCTTCTGTTGTCTGGCTCGTATTATTCAAATTCTTTTCTCTGCTCTCCTCGCGTTTCCCCTTCAATCCTCTACACATCTGTGTCATTTATTTGTGTCTTTTGTCTTCATCATCTATCGCTCAAGCTCTTGCTACCAATAAGCAGCTACAGTCTCCGTTCGTTGCTGTGGCACTCTCTCTGACTCGCTCTTTTGATCCGTCTTTCGTTATTCTGCATCTCGTCGTCTACCTCTGTCTCGTTTCGTCCCTGCATCGCTTTACTATCAACACAATGATGCCTTCAGCTTCTCTCGCTGCTGTGGCGATGGTGCTAGCCACCGCCTCTCTCGTCCAAGCCTCGCCGTCCAAGACCGTCCCTGATCTGCCCAAGCGTGCCGATTCTGTTCCTACTGTCACGGCCTCTGGCAACGGTAAGGCATTTAGTTTTCCCCTGTGGTCTTTGCAAACCGCTTTCCCCCCACTAACTGCTACTCCTCTACAGCATTCTGGGCTAGTGACACGCGCTTCTATGTCCGCGGCATTGATTACCAGCCAGGCGGCTCGTCTGACATGGCTGATCCCCTCGCCGATTCATCTGTCTGTAACCGTGACATTACCGAATTCAAAAAGCTAGGTGTCAACACTGTCCGAGTATACATCACCGACAACTCCAAGAACCACGACGACTGCATGAATGCACTCGCTGATGCCGGCATCTACGTCATTCTCGATGCCAACAACCCGCTTTACTCCATCAACCGTGACACCCCAGCCCCGTCCTACAATACCGAGTATCTTCAGAGCGTATTTGCCACCATTGATGCGTTTGCCAACTATACAAACACGCTCGCATTCTTTTCTGGCAACGAGGTTATCAACTCGACTGCTGAATCTACCCTCTCAGCCCCGTATGTCAAGGCCGTTACTCGCGATATGCGACAGTACATCCGGAGCCGTGGCTATCGTTCGATCCCTGTAGGCTACTCTGCCGCCGATGTCTCTACGAACCGCATGGAGCTGGCCGCCTACATGAATTGTGGCACAGATGACGAGCGCAGCGACTTTTTTGCTTTTGTAAGGCTTGTCTCACTACCTATCCTACGCTGATCCGCACAGCATGCTCACATGGCGTAGAATGACTACTCGTGGTGCAACACCGATTTTACGACTTCTGGCTGGGACCAGAAGGTTAAGAACTTCACCGGATATGGTCTTCCCATCTTTCTATCCGAGTACGGCTGCATAACTAATGGCCGTGACTTCGGCGAGGTTGCCGCCCTGATGAACTCGGAGATGACGTCAGTGTACTCTGGAGGCCTATTGTACGAATACGCCCTTGAAGCCAACGACTTTGGTATTGCTTCCATCAGCGGCACCAGCGTCAGCGAGCTTCCGGAGTTCACCAAGTTTGCCAGCGCCCTGAGCAAAAATCCTGCCCCGACAGGCGATGGTGGCTTCACATCCACTACGAACACTGCTGCCTGCCCTACCAAGGATACCAACTGGCTTGTCGACAGCACTCTCCTCCCTGCCATTCCAGACGGTGCTGTGGCCTACATGAAGTCCGGTGCCGGTACCGGCCCTGGCCTGACGGGCTCTGGCTCCCAGAATGCTGAGGGCACAAGCACTGGCCTTGCCTCTCCTGGCTCCGGCTCCTCCACTGCCTCAGCCACAGGCAGCAGCAAGAAGAATGCTGGCTCCACCTTGACGGGTGCCATGGATAAGAGCCCGCTGGTTGTGTCTGCAACTGTCCTCTTTTTTACACTCTGTGGGGCTCTTCTTCTGTGAGCTGATTATGCTACAAATGCGCATACAGCGCAAAGTCGGTGAGAGCAACTTCTGCTACAGCGACCGGAGAACTCTCCCCCACCTGCGATGCACATGCATCCGTCTTGGGTCATATATTTTTATTTATTTGGCTCACTGTTGATGTTGGGTTATGGAAGTTTTAAGAGTTCTTTTGTTTCGTATGCCACTTAGCATCTTTAATATACGTTATTTAGGAACTTCATCGTGGGAATTAAGTGTTGCAATGCATATGCCTCTAGGCGATTTACAAAAATAATGGTAGCTGGCAATGTTCGGGCTCGGCGTTCTTAGTCACTTCTAGGCCACCTCGTCCTGCCTGTCTCGTTGGACCAAGTATCAGGATTGCGTGTGCTTGCGTGTCCGAAAAAGGTGTGCGAACGATGCTTGACAAATTTTGTAGTCAACAGGAACCTCGCCATAATATGCGTACATCATATTTTTGCATACACCTAATTAGGTTAATAGTATATGCCCTTACTCGTAGTTGCTGTCTACCTAACCTCCCATACCGTGAGGACGTGCTCAAATCAATTAAGTGGACAAACAATGCCAAACCACCAAAGCCATACCTCGAACCCACATTTCCGTACACCCTCATCCCATCGAGACCTTTTCCCCTTCCCTCCGGAAAATAAAATAAGATGGGTATATACACGCTGCCATTGCCAATGCGAGAAGACAGGTGAGGCATCAGCACCTCACAACCATAGTACAATGAATCCAGTGTCCGCATCCGTGATCGCAAGATCGCCTTGAACTATGTAGCCAAGAATCACCAGAGCTCGGATTGCAGACCGTGGCACCACGTAGCGGTGGCTGGCCCAAAAAACTAACGACAAGCAAGTGAAGTGTCACGAACTGTCTTGCATGTCGTCTTTGAACAGCGTCCTAGATTAGGGTCTTCGCCCCTTTTTGATATCCACGTTCAGCTAATCAGCCGGCGATTCAATGGCGTTCAACGGGCCGGAGCGCCCGGCTCTCTAACTGCTTCTTGCGTTCTAGTTTGGCATAATGAAGGCCGCAGGCATTGCACAGTGTGCGAGCGCCATCGGGCCCTCGTCGCCACTCGGGAGTGTCGATACGGTTGCAACTGTGGCATCGGCCCGGGGGAGCAGCTCTCTGTTGAATGAACGTTAGCTCTAGCTGCACCAAAGCCCCATTTTGGGGCTTCTTTGGATAGCAGGGGTAACTCGTACTCCACGCCTTTTCTTCACCTCGTTCAGATTATACGGCTTCGCCGACGTCTCGCTGTATACTGGCGTTTCTGGGTCCTCGAAACTTTGGGCCTTTTGCCTGGCATTGTTGCTCAATCCCCTGTCGTTGACAACGGTCTGTTGCACAATGCTGCGAAGACTCTCAAGCATTGTCTTGAGCCACTCAGCGTTGTTGATCATGTCGCAGACCTCTCGGTCACTTGGCATGCGCCCAGGCATCGGCTGTGGGCTATGCTCCTCCCTTGCAATGCTACCAAATGCTTCGGCAAAGTTGTAAATGGTTCTGGAGTTGCTTCCGATCTGGTACAGTTAGGCCACCTTATCATAGATACAATATTGTCGGGCTCAACACGAGCAGACGATATTCTAGAGAGGGAAAAAGGAGAACGCGCCACTTACCCTGGAGAGATACTCGGCGTAACTCCAAGCCTCGAAATGTCTGTTCACAGCCTGGTCATAACGACTACTTCGAATTCGGCTAAATTCCGGGGAGCCATCCGCGAGGCAGTTTGATGGTTGTGCCTCGAAAGGCGACGGGAGAGAAGACGGGGCGGTATGCCGTGGGGAGACCGGGTACGAGGCAGAGAGGGGAGTTTGCGCGGAGGGTAAGGGGAGCTGCTGTGATGGTTGCTGTTGCTGCTGTTGCGGTGCCGGCTGGGATGGGTATGGGTGCTGGTTTGGAGTGTGGGAATATTCGCCCAGATGCGGGGGAGTCTCGTCGAGCTTCGACTTCGGCTCTCGTTCTCGTTCTCGTTCCCGTTCTCGTTGTGCTGGATATTGGTATTGGTGGTTGTGGGGGTGTAGCGGCTGAGGCAGTTGTTGGGACAGTTGTTGGCCTTGCTGCAACTGTTGATGAAGTGGCTGGGCCACTGGCGACAATCTCGGCTGAGACTCCAGGTTGGGCGGTGGTGACGGGTGTGAACCAGTAGAAGGATTGCGCCCAGGAAATTGCGACCTCATGGGATTGGAGAACACGTCCGGTCTTGGGCCGTAAAGAGACGAGGAAGACGTCGAGTGGGGGAGAATACGAGGCGATGGTTGCCGATCGGAGATGGAATCGGGCGGAAAAGACCGCGCCGGGGCAGAGGATGTGAAAGGAGAAGGGAGGCTTTGTTGAATCCCTGAGGGTGCTGGTGCTTGCGGCGGCGGTGGTGGCAGCGTCGATGCTTGATACGGGCCGCCAGGCCCTTTTCCAATGACCTCTTGTATCGACGGCAGAGATTGGCGATGTGGAGGCTCATGATCATCGGATGTTCGGCGAGACTCGACAGGCGATATCATACCGGGCGGTCCATGCGTCTGTGTCTGGCCGCCATGGTAGCTACCGTTAGGAAAAGAAGCTGGGTGATGAGGGTAGTAAGGAGTGTTGGGGCTGATCAGAGCCGCAGTAGCCATGTTGGAGGAGGCCGAATCGGGGTCCCGATGGTAGAGCGTCCTAGAGTGGAAGTCTCTCTGGTGGTCGCGGCGATCGCCGGTGGTAAAGCTGCTGGCAAAGACGAGACCTGTGTCAGAAAAGAGCGCGAGACAATATGAGAGGCACAAATGCCGAGGAGGCGGAAGAGAGGAAGTTTAGGGACGGGCGAAAAACGACCAAGCAATCCGGGCACGGACGCCCGTGTATGTCCTTGTGGTTATATATGTCGACGAGACGAAAGTTGGGAAACAGCTAACACACCTCTGCCTGGCGCCAGACTCACCCGCTTCCATAGCGGGAGGGCTGTGCAGCAGCTTCCAGGATAAACCTGGCCAGCTAGATTACTCGACGAGACGAGAGGAACCCGTGGACATCTGAATGATTCGGAGGTGAAGCCGCGGCTGCTAAGTTGGCTTCTGTTCCGGATGGCGGAGAGGTGCTGTCGGTAGATGCAGCTAGCTTTGTCCGCATGTATTAACGTACGTCGTATTGTGTTTGTTTGGGCGTATGGTTCTGCACGGCTATGATTAAACGGTTGTGCCCAGGTGTCCGGCCGTGCGTGATAGAGTTTTGGGTTTTGATGGTGATGCAGGTGCTTTACGCGTGTGCGGCAGGCGAACAAGTCCAGCAAAGTCTAAGCTGTGGATGGTTGACCGAGAGAGAGAAAAGGTGGGTTTAAAAAGTCGCGGTGTGTGGTGGGCGGTGGCCTGGTCATGTAAGATATGTATGCGTCGGAAGAAGACAGTCAACGGGAGCAAGGCGAGCGAGAAAGCCGCCAGAAGAACGATGCACCGTCGTCGGGGCTGAACAGGGAGCAGCTAGGATGGGAGACATGTACATAGTAGAAGTACAGGGTTGCAAGTACAAGCAGAGCATGGGATGGGCCAAGTGGGTGGACAGATTTTTTGGGTTGGGAAGGGGTGGATAGCAAGAAGGGGGGTGTGCATATGCAGGTGTCTGTGTGTGTAAGTACGAGTACATGGGGGAACGGAAAGGGGGGCAGGCGCTCGGAAG
>JRUC01000127.1:0-38478 GCA_000806385.1 Leptographium procerum
GCGCGGCCGACACGCCCGGGTTTGCGCTGCTGTGGGACGGCGCGGCGCGGGCGGCGCTCAACCTGGTCTTTCACGACACGACCACCTTTCGAGGGCTGGTGGGAGGGGGGGGTAGTAGTGGATCCGGAGGATCTTACCACGGCACGACCCTCGACGCCGTCGATGAGGTGCACGCGCTGCTGGGCCGGCGGGTGCGGCGCGTGGGCGGCAAGGACGGCGCGGCGTTTGTGCTGCGCAGCCTGCCGGAGAACGCGCAGAGCCTGTTTCAGCTGCTGGTAGGTGAAGCGCTGGCGGCAGGAGGAGGAGGAGGAGGAGGGGGAGGAGGAGGTAGAAGACGGCGGAGAGGCAGAGGAGAAGGAGCTGACGGGTACGACGACGGCGACGACGACGACGATGACGACGGCGACGACTACGGTGACGACAATGGCAATGCCAACGACGACGAATACGGTGACGACGGCGAGTCGGCCGGCCTCGAGTATCGCATGCTGTACAACAAGGCCGTGGAGGAGTTTATCTGCAGCTCCGAGATGGCTTTCCGGACGCTGCTGAAAGAGTGGGTTTTTTTCCCCCCTTCTTTTCTCTTCCTTTTTTTTTCAGTTTCTATTTTTTTTTTTCGGTTTTTTCAACTCCCTCTAACTCTCCCAGATTCCACGACCACCAAATGGTCACGAGCCGCAAGGACGCTTTCGGCACAGAGCTGCTGAGCCTGCCGTTTCGGCGCGACGAGTTGGAGGCGCTGCTGGAGGATCTCATGTCGTAGGCGATCGTTTGGGGAAGAGGGAGAGAGAGAGAAAGACGGAGCGAGACGGAGAGGGAGCACTAATCAACTGGCGTTATTATCATGGAAGCATTACATATCGGGGCAGGAAGGCAAGAGTTTGGCATATTTGTATGACATAATCATAAGCATGACAAGACACATTACACAAAGACCTCAAATTCCTCAAAGACCATTGAACACGAAAAAAAAATATCATGACATTCCTCTATTTCTATTTCAACCCTCTCTGTCATCCTCATCCCTCTTCTTCCTTTCTGCCTTTTCACCTTTCCACCCCTCCGCATTCCCAGTGGTATAAATGATTGCCCTGCGCCGCCTGAACGCCGTCGTAAAGAAGATGCCGCTGTCACCACGCTTTTAAAGAATCGTCCCGCGCTGTCCCTTTAAGTGTCCTGCTGTCCTGCTGTCCTGCTGTCCTGCTGTCCTGCTGTCCTGCTGTCCTGCTGTCTCCCCTACAGCCCGACGCTCTTCACGCACGTCCACAGGATCACCGGCACCACCACGTTGTCATTGCCGCCCGTCAGCACCGCCTCTGTCAGGCTCGCCACCGACGCGCAGACGCCGGCACGCGGCACCGCCTCCATGGATCGGGCCCAGACGGCCTTCCATGTGCGCAGCGACAAGGTAGGGAGGGAGCTGAGAGAGCTGAGGGACCCCATAACCTGGTCGTCGCCAACTCGTCCCTCCCCCGTCACCGGCCACCGGCCCAGTCGCAGCCAGAGGCTCGCTGCCATCAGGCCCATAAACACCGCCGTCGCAAACGCCACGCTGCCCTCCAGGCTCTTGCCGCCGCCCCACACCCACTTGCGCCGACCCCAGCGCCGGCCGATCAGCGACGCCGCCGCGTCGCCCAGGCCCACGCACACCACGCCCGCCACCATGCTGACGTCGCGCGTGGGGAGCTCCCATCCGGCGGAGCAGGACAACGAGTCGGACGATGACGATGGCAATGACGATGGCGATGACACCACCACCCGCGGCAGGCTTCCCAGAGACAGCCACAGCGGGATAGCGCAGCCGATCAGCAGAAAGATGTGCGAGATCACCACCGGGCCCCGCAGGTCGCGGCCGTCCACGTAGGGCGTCAGGAACGCGGCGATGGGCCGCGACAGCGGCGGCAGCTGGCTGGCGCGCAGCAGGTCCAGCAGCAGAAAGACCGACAGCACCAGCGACAGCGCCAGCGCCACGTATGCCGGGTCGACAAACGTCGCCGGCAGCAGCATCGCCACCATCATAAAGTGGAACACCTTGCGCCGCGTGTCCACCTCGTACACCGGCGACAGCCGCAGCACCACCGCCAGACCCACCACCAGGATTCCCAGCCAGTACCCCAGCAGCACCAGCCGCGTGCTAGCCGCCCCCAGCCACGCCAGCCGTACCTGCTCGACCCAGCCGCTGTGGCAGACGGGCAGAGGAGAGCGGCCCCCCCCACTGCCCTGCTCCTGCTCTCCAAATCCCCCAGAGAGCCGCTCCGGAAGACACACCCAGTACTCGAGGCCCGCCTTGACTACCTCCAGCCGGAACTCACTCAAGTTGCCCAGCAGATAGCCCAGGGCCCAGCCGATCGGCTCGTGGCCGTGCAGCGCCCGCGCCCCGACGTACAGCCGGATCGGCCCCAGGATGATGGCCGCAATGCAGCCGTATACGTAGCCGGCATACAGCCACCGCCGTCGAGCGGCCTGTGCCTGCGTCAGCGAGAAGAAGGCGCGCACGCTGGACGATGTTGACCGCTTCAGCCGGCCAGAAGGCGTATGCGTCTTGGTGTGCAGAGAAGTGGTGGTGGCAGCAGCAGCTGGGGATGCAGCTGAAGAGTGCGGCACCCCTTTCTCGGCTGGAACCTGTACCACTGTCCTGCGCCTCTTGTGCTTCATCAGTCGCACACTGTCGTCATCGTCCGAGTCCGACAGCTGCAGCGCTGCAGCCGACGAGAGCAGGGCTGCGTCCTGGTGGGAAACCTTGCACTCGTCCGAGTTCGTCCCGTTGTCCAGTCCATCGTCCCAGCGGCTGTTCCCCGGTGCCGGCCCAAACATCATCTCCAGCCGGGCGCGGCGCGTGACGGCCAGCTCGGCCATGACCCAGCGTGCCAGAGCCATGAGTGGCGATATTAAGGGCCACTCCTCTGCTGCTGCTGCTGCTGCCGCCGCTGCGGAGCCACCGCCGCTGCCACCAGCCATCCTGCGCCGAAACCGCCACCGCGGCACGCGGGCCAGCGTGACGCCCCAGCGGATGACCATGCCGCTGGTGGCTAGGATGCCGAGACCGCCGCCCCAGAGCACCGCCTGCAGGATGACGGCCTGTGGTGAAGCGGCCAGCAGCAGCAGGTTGATGAGGCCGGCCGACAGCAGCTGCAGCTCTGCGGGCAGCAGGCTGGTTGTCGTCAGCTCGTGCAGCAACCAACACATGTTCTGGTGCAGGGGGTAGAGCAGCGTCGCCATCTCCGCCGAGACGAGGAGAGCCGATGATGGCGCGACCTGCTGCTTCCGCTGCTGTGCCGTCATCACCGGGACGCACGAGAGCACCCACTGGACGGGTGCGCACAGGTCGCCGCGCAGGGCTAGCGGGACCAGCGGCCGCGGGAGTGTGCAGAGAGCGAGGCCGAGGTTCAGCAGTGGCGCGGCAGGAAGCGTCGGCGTGGCCAGGAGCAGCGACACGAACACGGGGATAGCGAGTGGGTAGAGGAGCGGCGCCGGGTCGAACGAGGCCGGCAGGCAGAGGAGCGAGCGTCGAGCGGCCGGCGCGGGTGAGACCTCTGCATTTTCAGCGCCTTCTGCACCTTCTGCACCTTCTACACCCTCTACACCCTCAACTCTTTCAGCGCGCTGCCGCCAAGTCCAGAGGGCAACCCGCAACGGATACAGCGCGCACAGTCCGACCACGACGGCCAGGGTCGCCTGCAGCTCCCGCCGCCAGAACACGATCAGCGGCCGGGCGTCTGGGTGTGAGCACAGCAGGCTGCCTAGCACGACCAGCAGTAACAGCTCCGTGGAGCGGCGGACGATCTCGCGGCCGCGGCGGCTGCGGAGGGCAGTGTTGTGGTTTGCACGGCGGTCTTTGTCGCGGCGGTCTAGCAGGGCGGCGTCGTTGTTTTCGTATCTGAGCCTCTTTTGCAGCAGGAGCAGGTGAGAGGGGATGTCGAGGAGGTCGGCGGGGTTGGTAGACCCGACAGGAGGCTGGCGTTGTCTGCGGCCGTCGTGGTTGTCGTGGCTGTCGTGATTGTCGTGACTGTCGTGACTGTCGTGGCCGTCGTGGCCGTCGTGGCCGTCGTGGCCGTCGTGGCTGCGATCTAAGCTGTTGAAACAGCCTCTGCTGCTGCCATTGCCGCCACCATCGCTCCCACCGCCGTCGCCCCGCAGCCGTGCCGGCGACAGCAGCGGCGTCGACAGTCCTGAGGACGACAGCCACGACTCGTTCATGCCGCGCAGGCCCTTGTGAGGCCGGGCTCGCGGCGCCGGTAGGCCCCTGAGAAAATGCTCATCGTCGGCCTCGGTGCCGCTGTCGCTGGCCGGCGTTGACGACTGTGGCCAGCGCCGATACCGGTAGGATGGTGAAGAGTTCTCCGGATGCACCGGAGATCGAGATCGCGATCGAGATCGCGAGTGGGTCTGGGGTCGAGATTGAGACTCATATCGAGACTGAGACCGATCAGACTGAAATTGAGGCTGAGATCGAGGTTGCACCACTTGTGACGGTGACAGAGCTGCCAGGCGGTCGGAGGCGTGCAGCAGCTCCGTGCTGTTGCGATGGTAGGGATGCGGCGAGCGCGAGAGCCACCTTAGGTGCGCGGCATGGTCGGCGAGAGGCTCCGGCAAAGACAGATGGTCGATGGCAGCTTCGTCGTCGTCGTTGTTGTTGTCTTTCTTGCTGGTGGCAGTTTGCATGGCGCCACGTCCCGGGAAGGGAAGGCAGCTGTGGCGGGTCCTTGGCAGAACAAAGAATGGAAAATAAATAAAAAGGAAACAAAAAAGAGAGCGTGTGTATAAATACTACAAGAGGAGGACAAAGAAGCCACGAGTTCTCGCTCGTTACATGTCGGTCTATGTCTGAAATGTAAAGTCGAAGGTGAAAAAGGAGCAATAGCCAAGCTGGAAATATAATTTGGGAAACAAGGAGAAAGTGGACTTGAATCACATGTAAAGAACAGGGAAGGTGCGAGTCTCCCTACTGCCGTGCTCGTACTCAGTCGATCTTGCGAAGCTTCGCTGTCCTGTTTGTCAATTGCGTACTGCCAATTCCCGGCTTACTTGTGGCGAGCTTTATCACGTGCAAACGCGTCACCATTCGTGAATGGTTAAAAAAAAACATGACCTGAAAGTCAAAAGAATATCCTGCGTCGGCCGGGAATCGAACCCGGGGCCTGTCGATGGCAACGACAGATTTTACCACTAAACCACCGACGCCTATGCTTCTTATCGTTTTTTTTTGCTCTGTCTCTTATACGGTCTCTGCTGCTGGCTTTCCCGCTTACACCATTTTGTTTTAGATTGGTTTCATGCATGCATCGATTTACCACTACAACATTTTGTCTTTTCTACTCAAACTTCGAGAACCTAGCCGTCCAGCATGCTAGAGTACGACATCCTCGACGACCGGCAAAACGAGATCCGGCTGCTGCGGCTGCTGCCGGGGAAAGCAGACGAACCCGTGCGCTGTGCCTTGCAGACCGTTTCGCTAGAAAGCGCGCCGGCCTTTGAAGCACTTTCCTACGTCTGGGGCGACCCGGCCGAGCAGTGTCCCATTACAGTCAACAACGCAGCGCACAACGTAACTTTTAACCTGCACGCTGCTCTTCAAGGGCTCCGGTGGCGATACATGACACGGACACTGTGGGTTGATGCGTTGTGCATTAACCAAAACAACATAGCCGAAAAAACACACAGGTGCCTTTGATGGCGCAGGTGTACAAGACCGCCAAAGACGTGCTTGTGTGGCTAGGCCCAGCGACAAACAACATCAGTCTGGCACTTGGCTGGCTACAAGCCTATACAGCATCCGGGTTGTGGGCTGGGGGCTGGTCGGTGCTGGTAGCTGCCGCTCGCTGGATCTGGCTAGACGTTAAAGCGTTCTTTTCTCTGCGTGCCCAGCAAGAGCGCCTCCTCAAGACTGTCCAGGCGGAGACCGGCAGCTTCGAGCTCATGTCCCACACGTACTGGACGCGCATGTGGACGTTTCAGGAGTTTTGCCTGCCGCGCACGGAGCCGACCTGCTGCTGCGGCGACTCGCTACGCTTCCGCATTGCCGCGCTTTTCGAGAATGTTGCCCAGCTGCATAAGATGGGCTCGGTAGCCGCTCAAAAGATATCTGAGATACAAATTCGATTTGTGGAAAGGCAAATAAGCCTTCTTGAGGATCGTAAGGATCAGGGCGATAACATCGAGGGCTCCCTCAAGGCTGACATGATGAAGGACGTGCAATTGGTCTTGCAGGTGATGGCAGTTTTGGAGTCGCGCCGACGCGCCGCGGAGTTGTCATTAAATACCAACGCAGGAACAATCAGCTCGCTACGCTCTACGGTTTCGTTTTCGTCTCACCTATTCTTGCCTTTGTTGCGCTACACCATTGAGCGGCAGAGCGGCAACCCCCGCGACAAGATTTATGCCCTGTACGGCTTAGCACCCGAGCTGCAAGCCACCTACCCGCCCGACTACAACAGGCTACTAAGTACTGTCATGTGCGAGACCGCTGTCTTCTTGTTGCACCAAGACGACGGCAAGGGAACATGGGGCTTCTTCTCTACGCGCCGCGACCACCTGGCCGACAGCACTTACCCGTCGTGGGTGCCCGATTTCACAACCAAGTCGAGGTTGGCTTACAACCTTCACATGTCACCGTCTTTGTCCAACTGGTCGGGCGTGCCAGCTATACACTTCTTGGCCGATTTCACCGCTGTACGCTTCTCGGCACGCCGCGTAGGACGATGCCGCGTGCTGCAGCGCTTTGCCGGCGACCGCCCAGCGGTGCTGCAGCTGCTGCGCGACCTGCTGTGCCAGGAGCCGGTCAACGTCCCAAGAACGGCAGGCTTGCGCGCGCACGTGGCGTGGACGTGCATGGGCGTCTCATTACCAGAGGATTGGACAAAGCAGACCCCCGCCGCCGTGGAAGAGGCGCTGGATGCTCTACTAGCTGGCACCGCGGACGAGAACGACAGATGCGTCTCCATCGTCTCCAACGCGGTCGACAACCTGGCTGGCATGGCCATCTTTGCATCTGCGGATCCGGCAATGTCGAGTACCTTGACTTCGTGCGCCAAGCGCCTCTCGCTGACCCAATTCCAGTAATGATTAGAAGTATTATCATCTTCGTCGCCCATATCAACGAGATCTACCAAATCGTCGAACACCGACATGCTATCGCTGAAATCGTCGTCTGATTCGTCTTCAAAGCTCGTGTGTCATGCGCCGTCGTAGTACACTGCTTCACGTTCGTCTTCGACTGCCTGCTAGTTTTCGTGTGCGCCCGTAGTTATATTGTAGGCTTCTTCGTTCTCTTCGTCCTCTTCGCCATCTTCGTTCTCTTCATAATCGCCGGCTTCAGCCTGCCGCCCCGCGTCCGGCCTTGCGTCCTCGTCTTGCCTGAGCTGGTTCATATGGTTATTCTCCAGCCGCTCTCGCCGCTCTCTACGATCTTGATTCGCCTTGTACTAATAGGCCAGTGGAACAATAGCCTACCATAATACCGCACTGATGGACTGGAGCTTGGCAGAGTCGGCTTTACAGACACAGGACCCGGTATCCAAAACGCGGATGTGCTGGTGCTCCTTGTAGTAGATGGCTTTTTCGCGAAGCTCCTGCACGCACCAGGCCCAGGTCTTGCCTTTCGGCAGCCGGGGATTCGCGATGAAGTGGTCCTGGTCCAGCTCCGCGCGCCACCGCGCAACGATTGTGTCGTCAAAGACGTCCACGAACCACGAGGGCTTGTCTGTCAGCCGATTCATGACGGCCACCATAGCCAACTCTTGCGCGGTCACCATGGGAATCTGGCGCCACTCTCGGACACCATAGGCAAAGCCTGCGTCCACCGGCAGTTGGTAGTCGATGGGAACACCGCCGAAGCCTGGCACGCGGAGGGGGCCGCGGCCGCTGTTGTCCAGATCCGATGTGTGGTTGGTTTCCGCCATGAGAAATTGGGGGTGCACGCGAGCTGGGACGAGAGATTCTGTGATTCTTACGAGTAGTGCTACGCAATACCATTAATTTCTACACACGTCATTTGAGCACGATATAAAGGGAAGGTGCGCAGGACATGAATTCTTGCATAGCTCCGATTTCAACAACACCAATGCAATCAACTAACAAATGCCTTATCGCGCTTCAACTGATATTCACTGCAAAGCGTGACATGATATTTAACTGACGTTACTGGAACTACACAACCGACAAGTTGGGTAGCTGACATTGAGGGCGCAGCCAAAGCAAACATGGAAGCATCGCCCAGTGCCCACCTCTCATGAGGGCTGACGCACATGCAAAAAGTAGATGCAATAATACAATCGACTAAAATCCAATGATAAATCCGGGGTCGGGACATTGGCTCGTCTACCACCATTGCTTCGTTTGCAACACTGAGAGGGCCTCGTTAACAATCATTTACGAGTACACTATCGTGTTCCTGTCATCTTAGCAACGAGTAAGGCCAGGATGCTTACTTTTACGTATTCTTTCTGCAGAGCTTCGGTCGCTCCCCATGAGCCTCGTGGATGTAGCTTAATGTCAATTTGTTCACATCTACGGCTGCGAGACGAGGCTCAGCCCTAGCTGTCCTTTGGTGCTTAGATATAATTGAAACATACGAATTCTCTCGACATTCCTTGGGTCAGCCTAGCGGCACAGTAACATCTCCGACACTGTGCGATATCATCGATGCGAGAACGGTACTTGATAATCAAAAGCGTGTTAAGTCTCTGCCCCCTATTCCCCACCTCCTCTTTTTTGTCTTCCTCCTTTCCCCCTTTGACAGACAAGGGCGGCCACTTTTCGTACCTCCCCATGTGCGCTGCGGGTTCATCTACGAGTAACTATCATGGTTAACATGGTGGTACTGCCTGTCAACTACGGCGTGATGCAGTAATCTGTCCCGCGACCTAGATTAGTCACAACAGCGGCAAGACAACAGATCCCAGAGCAGTAGACAGGCTAGAACTCTTCCAGCTGAAGCATAGAAGGGTCGCTCAACATTTGCTTTCCTTACCGCTACTAACATGCTTCCTAACAACGCTGAACATGGATTAAAGTAAACCTGCTCTTCATCCTCCAAGCCTCACGGGAAGTAGTGACGACCAAGTGGTGGGGCAACGATGCTGTGATCCCCCAAAAAGTATTTTAAGCTGGTTAAGGCTGGTTAAGTACGTGGGGCAAGATGGGGGATAATATATTTGGGAGAGAAGAGGGAGACAAAAGGATGGTGGAGAAGAGAAGAAAAGGAGAAGACGATAGAGGACAGGAGAGGAGATATGGGACGGGAGAGATCAGAAAGAAACGGGCTGACCTTCTCCTGACATATCTTACAACTAAAGGATCCATCCAATACCTGAGCTGCAATTGTGCATACGCAGTTCACGGGTTGCTTTTGGAAGAAAAATAATAGAGCCAATACTCCACAAAGCTACGTATTGCCGACTACGATACGTAAGCACTATCGTACGACACTGCTGGACATCTGGAGGGCAAAATTGGCGAACAGAAAAAACAAATGAATCGAGAACTCTCTGTGCTGCATGTGCGACTCACTGCATAGCCGTAACTCGTCAATTATTGCTACACATTTGCTCGTGGGAGACGTATTCGATGCACCTTAAGTTTACGAGCACACGCATGTCTGACATCTATAAATAATATACGGACATCGCCTTGTGCTGTTAGCTAAAAATCTAAGGCCAGGACTGCGTCATCCATCTCACTTGTGCGGCGTTCTTTCGTCTCGCATGTGCGTGGCGTAGTCCGCGCTCCGCACACACTTTCTTCGGACATATTGGCAAAAATAAATAAATAAGAAAATAAGGAAATAAGGAAATAAGAAATAAAAATAAGATACGAATAGGCAACTGCACTGGACCAACCAGGGCAGCTGTCTATGCAGTTAGCTCTGCGAGCCGGGGGAAGTTGGGGGGGAATTCCCGAAGAATTGCTCGTATCTCAGATAACACGAATTCTAAAGTGACAATTTGAAACGGCCATCATGTCGATCTTCCCCTAGGATGGCTGGATGGGTGACCGCACGGGGCAGTAGAAACGAACGATGCCGTTTGAGACGAAGGCCATTGCAAAGGCCTCCGGAGCTGTCGAGAGAAAGCTCCTGCAAGCAAACAGACAAACAGCAAAAAACAGCGTTACCAATGCGTGATCGGGGAATAAAAAAAAGAACGTAAAACAAGGACAGAGACAGTCAGATTTAAAAAAAACAAAAAACAAAAAAACATCCGACTACGTCTCATTGGCTGCCAGAACGGGAGGCTGTCGCGGACGTTTTGTAATACGAGGACTACTATCAAGAAAAAAGGCGTCGATACGAGAGCAGAAGGGCAGTTTCAAGCGCGAACCAGTCGGCGGATGGCGGTTGTTTACCTCGTTCCTAACTAACGGGCGCGAGTTCGTACTCGTAGTAATACACGTTTGCCACCCTCTGATCTGGCGCGCTCCTTGCAGCCTGAGCCCGCAGCTGAACGCGGCGCCAAGTGGAGTTCCGCGAGCCCCCGGCGCCTGTAGGATCCGCCTTCGAACCCGTTCTGGGGCCCTCTCTGCACTGTATTTTCAGGGCAAGGTTTTTCTTCTTCCAGGGCCTTCTTTTCCCCATCTCAGCCCCTTCGGCTGGATCGGCCAAGGCAGCAAGCAAAAGCGGTCCCTCTTTCCTCTTTCCCCCTAGTTGAGTGCTTTTTAAGTTTTTATTTTATTTATAATTAATATTTTTTAATATTTTTAGTATCGTTTGCCCTTTCCTCGCTTGTGGCTGCAGGAGGATTCCTGTCGTAAGTACGAGTATCATTTGCCTACGCCTGTTTTGCCTCTCTCTTCTGCCTCTCGTCCGTTCTTCTTGTTCTGCCTCAATTTCTTCCCCTGCTTTGTCCTCTCCATTCTTTCGCTGGCAATTTCATCTCCCCTTTCTCAGTGGCGTGGTGATCTCTCGCTACCTGACGCTCACTCAAGCCATATCCTGACCCGACCTGTCGCTCGCTTGGCTCCGCAGTGGCCCGCCGATACGACCTACTCCATCACGATACCGGGGTCCGTAACCCAACCACCCAGACAGGGTTTCTGTCACTGTCATTCTACTCGTATTATATCGCCAGCAGCAACACAGTCGCACTCGCTTTGTGTGTGGTGTTTTCTGGCCGAAGTCTTACTCATTCGAATTCTGGCTGTCTTCCTGAGACAAGAAACGAGGCCTCTTTTTCTGGCACCTTCGTTTGCCTAATACTTTTTGCATTTTACTCATCTCTTCCCTCGTTTTCTTATCCTCTCGTTCTCCCATCCTCTCGTTCTCCCATCTCTCATTCTCCCTTTCTCTCGTCTGTCTGATTCTCTTACCTGGGATCACACTTCTCTAATCTTCAGCCTTCCCTCTACACCCTACACAATGGCTGCTTTTCTCTCTGCAGAGGACGAGAAGTTGGCCTTGGCTCGTGCGGCCGAGCATGTCACCATCGCCAGCGATGCGGCCGCCGATGCCGAGTCGCTGATCAACGTGCCCACAACCACCACCCGCCACCGCTGCTGCCGCGGCTCTTCTGTCCGCCGCACCGTGCACTGCGTCCTGGCTGTGCTCTTTGTCGTCTCCTGGTGCGTCCTCGCCTTTGGCGTCACCTCCATGGCTATCGGCTCTAGGCGTCACCAGAAGCCCTGCCACGACGGCCCGGCAGTCCAGCCGGTCATCGTTCATCCGGCTGTCATCCGACCAGGCGTCGGCGGTCCTCACCGCTCGCACCACCACCCCCTCGACGACGCCGTTGCTGTTGCCGCTGCTGCTGCTGCTGCTGCCAACTCCGAGCCTCTCGGTCCCGCTGCTGGTCCGCTGTCTCCCCTCGCCGCTGACGCAGATAACATCGACGGGGCCCCTTCGCCGGCGTCTGCGTCTGCCTTCTCCCGCCTGCTCGAGGCTGTCTCGCCCGAGGCTCTGCACGACCTGCTGCACGCATACCTCCCCGACACCTACAAGCATGGCGTCTACCCGTCCGAAAAGTCTGCCCTTGCTGCCCTCCACCGTGCCAACCCGCCCCTGGCCACCTCCATCGTCCAGCTGGCCCGCCGGGATACCAACGCAACTGTCTCGTCTACGCCACCTGCTGCCACTTCTTCTGTCGCCGCTACCACGAGCACTCTGCCCACCACCGAGTCTTCGTCTCCCGCTGCCGTAGTGTCCTCGACGCCGACAACGGCGGCAGCGACGGCAACATCCAGCCCTGTTGACACTAAGACGACTGCGGCAGCCGGCACCACCACCACCCCTACTACTGGAAAAGACACTGCCACGACTGCCAAGGCGACCACGACAAAGGGTACCGAGACAACTGCCGCCGATGCCGGCACGACATCGTCTGGCCGGAAGGTCACCTCAACATACACCTCGACCATCAACGGCACGCCCACCGTCGTCACGGCCACCTCTATCGTCGGTGTTGCCGCCACAGGCGCTGACTCCACCGAGACCGGCACCGCTACTGCCACCGCCTCTGGCACCCTACAGACGGGTGCTGCTGCTCCTGGCACGGCCGGCAGCATGCGCATGGTCGGTGTCGCTGGCTTCTTGGCGGGTGCCGCACTACTGGTGTAAGGTGTTCTCACCTAGTAATGAGTAGTTGATTGCGGCAAGAGCAGAGCTCTGTATTGCTTGCTACACTTGAATTTGGTTTCGAGTCTGATTTTGATTTCTTATTTTGTTACTGGCTACTGGTTTATTTTTTTGGACGACCTATGTTTTTATTTCATCCCTGTTTAGGGACACCACATTCCTTGCATCTATGCGGCGTTTCGAACTTGATTTTGGCGCCTCGTGATGTGCTGCCCCGTCTGGCTCCTACAAGCCTATGAGGCAGAACACGAGAAGAAAAAAGCCACAAGGGCACATATGGGGCTATGTAGGAGGGAATATACAACAGCGGGTAGACGGGGATTCACATTCATTCATTCCTGAACGGCAGGACAATATGGGGGCAGGCAAGAATACTACACACTAACGGGTCACTGCCTTACGTGTCTGGCGCGAATGGCACGCCAGAAAAGAAAACAAACAGCATGAGGGATCTAATAGGATAGAGATGTGAGAGCTAAATAAAACATCCCTCAAATGCATAATAAAATTTTCCGTGATGTCCTTGACTTTATATTGTTCCTTGTAGAGTATGTACGCGTGTTTTTACGCCTTAGAGGCCTCATTTAAATTTAGAGAGCATATTCTTATTTCGCCTAGGTTCCTAATCTTTTTGTATCCATAGCCGTGTTATCAAAGGGTATTCTAAATAATATAAATAAAGCAAAACAAGCCAAACAAAGAAAATTGAGGCCCTCCTCCTCTTTCCCTGGGACCCTCCCGCCCGTCTTTCCTTTCCACGCAATTCCCTTCGTGCTTTAGCCCGGGCCGATCTTGGGCATGTCGTGATGCTCGCTCATTCGTGATAGGTACGCGTTCAGGTCGGCCAGCCGTTCCTTGTGGCTCTTGAACAGCTCCGGATGACTCGCCCGGGCTTCCTCGGGCGACGCGAGTAGGAGGTCCTGGAACTGGTTGGGTGTGAGAAAGTAACATTCACTTGCCCTGCTCTTTCTTCTGGCATTGCTCACCTTTCTCTCCTGGGCCTCGGCAAAGCGCCTCTCGGCCGGCGTCATGCGGGCAAACGGGTCTTCCTCGTCCTGACCTGCCGCCTTGTCCTTCCCGTCTTTCCCGTCCTTCCCGTCCTTTCTGTCCTTCCCGTCCTTTCTGTCCTTTTCTCTCTTGTCAGCCTTGTCGAGCTCCCTCGTCTCTTCTTCCGCCAGAAGCGCCGCTTCTAGCTTCTTCTTCTTGTGCTTGTGCTTGTGCTTCTTCTTTTGCTTCTCCACCTTCGCGCCCTTGAGCCGGAGCGCGCCTCCCGCGCCGGCCGACGCGTACTCGTCCGATGGCATGCCTTACTGACTGCCTGCCTGAGGCCTAACAGTGGTGTGCCGTTGTTGTCTGGGCTCAAAGGGTGGGCGACACGTGCGTGGCTCTGGCAGTGACAAGTCTGGAAGCAGCTGCGGAACATCTTATGGATTGGGGTGTAGTTGCATTCCCCAACCCATTGTTATGTAATCATTGCACGTGACTTGCAGCGCTAAGATTTGTGGAGAGGAGAAAATTTTCGACTATTTGAACGCTCGCGTGAGGAAAATTATCTCTTTCTCCTTCTCTTCTTCTTTTTTTTCCTCATCAAAAAGCAATTACCCAGAGCTGCCACGACCGTCACCTTGATCTTTCCCACAGTGACGTGTTGCTAGTTTTCTTCTACGAAGAATATCTCTGTAGAATGAAATTCCATGATAGGAAGTCTCGCGCTGTAATTTTTCTCCCATACGCGACGAGATGCTGATAGATCGGAGACAAATTTGTGAACCGAAGTAGAATTTGTTTTGTTTGGTTTGGTTGTTGCCGAGAACTGCTAGATTCCTAAGGCTCTGCTCCGCATATGCTCTTCAGGTACGCACGCCACAGCAATGTGCGTCCCACGGAATATGCAGCTGAAGGGTGAGCCGCATTCCTCGCAATAATGAGAAAGAAGACAAGTCTGTCGGTCGCGTTGATTGCCAAGATTCATCTCCAGCCGATCATGAATTGTTGAGGATGCAACCCATACGTCTATGCTAAACAAAAGGCATGCCAGTCGACACATGTATGCAGGTGCGGCTTGATTCTTGCTTTCGTTCAGAGCACACAATGACATGTGAAATGCGGAAGGAGACAAGATGTAACAAGCAGCACAAAACCCGACGCGCTTTAATATCGGCGCCTCGTAGGCAAAATTAGCACCCTCCCATATTAGCACGCGTGAACATTTGGGAGAAGGTATGCATATTTTAGTTCCTCTCCCTCTCTTACCTTTCTGGCAAGTGACAACTCTGCTAGACATGTCTTGGCCATGACCATACTGCAGAATTCCATTGCTGCCAGAACCAGACTGAATCTTTATTCCGCCGAAACATGGCCAAGCTGGACGAAAGCTGGCGGGAATGTATCTTAGCAGCTGCCAGGTGTGCCTGCTAATAATAAGCTTGACAGCCTCTCCGAGGGAGGAAAGTCTTATTATCAAATAAACGAGGCAAAAACGGCCCACGGCCAATTTCGCATCATTCTTTACAGGGCCGTGTCTTTGCTTTCCGCGGCAGAGCCTTCTCTTACATGGCCTCCATGCTCTCCGCAAAGACGTTCGCGTTCCTAGACACTTACATCTTGCTGACATACCAGTAATGATAACACACAGGACGCGCAGAGACTCGTTCCTTCCGTTCTCGAGCCATGTCCTCTGGCCTCCCTTGATTGTAGTTCAGTGATCTATATAGCACGGAGGCCTTGCCTACTCTTTTGCCTTGTCTTCTTCTCTTCAGCTTATCAACTCTTCAGCCGCTCGACCAGCACGACAACGTAGGCACTCTTTCCTTTTCTGCCCAGTCACTCTTTTAAGTCTTACATACCCTACTGTCTCTACCGCACACTCGGCTTCCATCAAACACTTTTTTCGAACCGACCTATTACAACATGTCGTGAGTCTTGTCTTGTCATTGGCGATAGTTTATCTCAACTAACATTTGCTAGTACCCTCGCTCTCCTGAACACCGGCACTTATGTCAACGTTACGTCTGTCACCGCTAACTTGACCTCCGCGGTCACCACCCACGCCGTGCCGACCTTTACTACTACCTATACATACTGTGCCAAAGCGGCCGACACGACGACCGTGTGGGAAGCCACCTACACCATTGTTGAGGTTGTCTGCGGCGAGCCTGAGACGTGGACTGTACCGACCGTTCCACCCTACTTTGTCAAGAGCACCGTCCTCTGTAACGAACAAGTCCAGACGATCACGTGCCCTGTGGTCGAGGCCGAGTGCGCCAGCACAGTCTCTATCTGCGGCAATGGCGTGACAGCTACGGCCGGCGCTTGGGCCAAGGCCACGGCCAGCGCTAATGCTACTGCCATTGCCAAAACTACTACCGGAGCGAAGGCTACTACTACCTGTGCCTCTGCCGGCATCTCTGCTGGCCCTACTGCTTATCACAACTCGTCAACTGGCACGGCTGTATTTTCCAAAGGCACCAGCGCAACGGCCACTTCCTGGATCGTGACGGCCGGTGCCACGTCGATTAAGAACAGCCTCACGCTGATGGGTGCAGCCGTGTTGCTGGTTGGCCCGTTTTTCTTGTAAAACTTGAGAGTGGCATGATACAACGAGCCATGAAGACATGATCCAGGACGAGGCGGAGGCGGGCAACGGCTGGGGATCTAGGTATAAACGGAACGGCATCTGACTATGATTTGGTTCAAACGGTTGATTTCCACGGATTTTATTTTATACTATTGTCTCGGTGTCATTGGGGTTCTGGAGTAGTGAGAATAAGAAGCAATATCACTCGTCCTTTGCGCTCACAGGCTTGCTTCGGTGCTGATCGCGAACAAATTCTTCAACGTGCCTGTCCTTGATATGCTGGTCTGAGGATGACGGGGAATCTGAGGTTTGATCCGCCGCGGAATCGTCGGGTATGTTGAGCATCTTCTTTCCGCTTTCGGGAACAATACTCGAGACTGAGAGAGGAGTAAGTGGACGCACGGAAAATTCGCAAAGTATCCGAGCTTTGCTCACCTCGCTCTAGCAGCTTGGACACGGCACTTGGATCTGTCGTGTCAGCCGAGGATCTGCTTGCTTCTTCGGCCTTTCTTGCCGACTCGTCGAGTTTCGGCTTGTATTTTCCGATGAGATTGCCGCCGCAGCTGTCTTCTTCGGGAGAGTCTTGTAACTGTTTGGAGGACATCTTCAAATTGTTATGTAGAGCTGGGAAGGCAGGAAAGAGTGTGTCAGGCTTTGTTCGTTGCTAACGTCGAGTAGTCCTTCAAAGTGACGTCATTGTGACATATGCAGTAACGCGGTTCCACCAATTCTAAGTTCGAAGTACTGTAAGACATAGGGCCAAGTTACAGCGAATGATGGAGCCAGTCGCAAAATACTGCCGTACGGTGTAATGTCAGTAATGTGTCTGGAACCAAAAGTCGCGTCCATAAGGTCACGTGGAGTCACCAGGTCCTCGACACACAATGTTTCGGTGTAGATAACTCGAGATAACTCGAACTCGTACAGGGCCAATTGGTCTGGTAAGCATACCACACACGTTATATCGCTTCGATCTGCCCGCACACGGAAGACAGCCAAAAACTTTGGGCCACGGTGGAGGATGAGCTTCAAAGATTACGGAAGGCTGTTGCCGAAGAGAACCGACAACTCGAGGAAGTGGAAAGAGTCTACGATCAGCTTGCTGCAGACCGCGGCCCGATGCAGACTTTATGCCTCTAAATGATCGGCTCTATCGGATCGATCACCAAGGTGCAGCTATCTAGGTACACTCTAGACAGCCTGCAGGAAATGACAACTGTCTGTCTCAGCTTAGACCAGCTGCACGCCGAGGAGAAAATTCTACCGATTACAAAAGTAAACGTAGAGGTTGCCAGCCAATGAAAGCATTAGAGTTTGTTTCACGCATGAGATCTATGTATGAATTTGAAAAAGCTTCTCTGAAAAGAGTTGGACGAGTGTCGTTTCCGCTAGAATTGTGTTTCCATATGAAACCAGACTCTACCCAAACGGTTCCACCGAAAAGACCGCCAACATCGTCATCTCCTCCAGCTTTTACCCCGCTTTACAGGTCGAAAGCTGCAGAGGACAAAGCTACAGGTGGGTGACTTACACTGTATGCAATCCTATCGCTTGATTTTCTGCCAGCGGGCCAAACGGATATGGGATACATAAGTGACAAAATCACCATATTCTAGCCACCACTTTCACCACGCTTGAATAGGGAGATAGGTAGTAGTGGAGGGATAATTTTGTTCACCATAACTTGGTCAGAGTATCGTTGGTATCACTGCACCTGCTTTACTTTACAAATACAACGGTTGGTTGCACACAGTGTAGCGTCCGGAGACAGCTTCGTGCCTGCTTGTATTCTAGATATCATAGGCGCTTACTACATAGCATCCTTACAAAACAGATATTACCTCATTTGAATGTTCTATCGTCGTCACCTCAGTATATATGTTCCAATACCAACATCAATATCAAGCTGAAGCCTGAATTCTCTACAGTTGCAAGACTCGTGAAGAATACCACGTTGTCATCTTTACTCATGCCTCTTTCAAACTCAACGAAAGCTGTTTACCATCGTTTTTGGAATGTTCGGCGGGAGGAACGCTCACCAAAGCAGAACAGTTGCAGGCTCCTACACCTGCCATACGAACTAATCCTCACAATAGCCGAGTTGGTCTCTCCAGCGGAGCGCATCGTTCTATCTCGGACATGCTCCATACTACGAACGAAGCTGTCAAGAAAAATAGGCAGCCCCAATGCCTTTACGACTTTGTCTCGAAGAGACCGAGCCGAATTTCTCTCTGCTATTGCTCGAGATCTGCCTGACCGATGGTTTTGTGAGCCTTGCATGTCTCTGCACCGTGCTTGTTTGATAGACAGGCCGGCGCTACCTTTGGGACTGCTTTATGGCTGGGTACACATGAAAAGAGTCAGAGCCATGCATAGAGGGCGCCATCTCAGAGGAGAGATCTGGCACTCCCGTGTTAGAATTAACCACGCCCAGCTCGCTCTGAAGTACGCGCGGCTACAGGATAGCTGTCACCTTTACCACCGGCTTTATCTACGCCTTCTGCTAAGGCCATTTCGCAACACCTATCGTGCCGAGTTGCTATTCGTGAGGGACCGCAGGATTGTCGAGTGCTTTCGCTACCCAAGGGTTGTCCTGGGTCCAGATGGCCGTTTCCGATACCTCCTTTTGTCTGTTTGGCAATTCTCGGAAAAGGACAAGGCAGGGCCGCTGAAGGCCAGATCGATGGGCTACCATATATATGTTTGCCCTCACCAACGGGTAGAGAAAGGCCTATCAGTATTGTGGCAGCCGGTGGCTCGTCACCATCCAATAGCAGCCACCCGGATAGGCATGCCGTTTGCGGAAGTTGCCGCTGCCGTTCAGACTGCGTTCAACAAGCGGAAGGTTGGTGGACCTGCCAGCAACCAGGAGTGCGGAAAGTGTCCCCACTGTCCCACAGATTTTGCCGTACGAGTTGGTGATGATGTTGCAGAGATCCGCGTCTGGAGAGACCTAGGATCCGAGGGATTCGAGGGAGAGACGACTTTCAAGGCTCACAGCCTGTACAGTGTTGCTGAAGATGGAAGCACTGATAAATACAAGAATCGAGAAACTTGCCCGACTATTTTACACGAAAGTGGCAGTATTCGGCAACTCTACGAAGGGGAGGCGACCAAAAATCAAACAGGGTCTGTTCTTAAAGGTTAAGGGTCAAGTTGATTTCACACAGTTAGTTGGTTCATAAGAGTCAGCCATTGTAAGCTAAATCTATGTAGAATTATGGCTTAGTGTGTTGTAATTAATTGGAAGCAAATCAAAAGACACAAGCACTCTGTATACACGCAATATATCGAATGAGGAAATGCGTTTGACTTTAGATAGACATAGGACTACCTTTCTTGTCCCCCGAAGCTACCTGGTCCTGCGAATATTTGTTGCTGATACGAGTGAGTAGTCTTTAAATCTCACCAATACGCTGTCTGTTATGGACCTCTCAAGAGGCGCTGTGGCTGGTGTTGTGTATTTGGGAAATCCGTTTGGGGGGGCATTGGCCGTTTACACGGGGCGAGCTCGGGGGTCTGTAAAGCGTCCATTATTTTGTTGTAGATGAAAAAAACAGACCATACCGAAAAGTGAATACACCAATTTTCAGTCTTCTATCCAGTGCCTCCATAGCATAAAGCACTTGCCGTGTTTACGGTATTAGAGGCTGTGGCCTTGGTCTGGGCTGTTTGTCCGATCATTTATGGCAGATCGACCACATACGTCCTAAAACAGAAGGCGGTGAGCGTAGACAAAAATGTCGCATCCACGAGACGACCGTACGACGACGAGGATGAGTGGCAGGACATGGGAGACGCGGACGAGACAATACATACATACAGTAGACTACTGGGATATTTATTAGAAGAGCATACAGAACGGGGCCTATACATTCTGAAAGCCTGATACAAGAAACAGACGGACAGTCCCCCCACCTAAAATCATGGCGCCCATCCCCATCACGATTGTGACCGGCTTCCTGGGCTCGGGCAAGACGACGCTGATCCTGGGCCTGGTGCCGCAGCTGCGCGCCGCCAACCCGGACTACCGTCTAGCGCTGCTCAAGAACGAGTTTGGCGACCTGGCCGTGGACTCGCAGCTGGCCGCGTCCAGCGCCGTCGCTGGCGTGCGCGAGCTGCTCAACGGCTGCATCTGCTGCAACCTGGTGGGGCAGCTCGGCGAGGCGCTGCAGGAGCTGAAGGCGGGCTCCGAGGCCAGCTCGCAGGGGGGGCTCTCCCGCATCGTCATCGAGACGTCCGGCTCCGCGTTCCCGGCCACGCTGGCCCTCGAGATCAACCGACTGGCCCGCCAGACGGGCGGCGCGTACGCGCTCGACGGCGTCGTCAGCGTGATCGACGTCGAGAACTGGCAGGGCTACGAGGACACGAGCTACACGGCGCGGCTGCAGGCCCGCTACACAGACCTGGTCGTGTTCAACAAGTGGGAGGCCTGCAGCGAGCGGCGCTTCGACGACTGCCTCGACCGCCTCGGCGATCTTCACGGCGGCGGCGGCGACGCCGCCAGCGAGGTCGCCTGGGTCAAGAGCCGCCGCGGCCGCGTCGACGCCGACCTTGTCTTTGGCATCGACGGCGGCCTGCTGGCGCGGGCGCTGGGCGGCGATGAGGGTGTGGCTGGGGGTGTGGCTGAGGGTGTGGCTGGTGGCCACGACCACGACCATGACCACAAGACAGACCATCCCGACCACGAACACGCCAATGACCATCAGTCAGAGGTCGACGTGCTCTCCGTCACTCTCGTCCCAGCGACAGCCTCATCGCCGACGTCTCCTCCTGCTGTCGACGCCACCAAGCTAGCCGCCCTGCTCAGGGCTGCCCCAAAAGACGAGGTCTACCGCATCAAGGCCCTGCTGACCGTCTCTGCTGCCTCCCGGGGCCAGCTGCAGAACTCAGATGACAGCGTGCCCGTGGCTGTTGTCGACGAAGAGGAGAGCGGCAGCGACGACACAAAGCCCCTCCGCTACATCCTCAACTGGGCCTTTGGCCGCTGGACCTACACGCCCGTGGCACCGGGCGTGGTCGAGCACGCGTCCAGCAGCGAGGCCGTCCTGCGCATGACCGTCATCCTGGCCCGCTACGAGGCCACCAAGTGGTCCAAGAAGCTGAACGGAGGCGGCTTCCTCACGCTGGAGGGGGGCGACGGCAACGCCGGGACGCTGACGGTGACTAAGGTGGCATAGACGCCTGAAGAAGGCACTTTTCTGAAAAAAAATTATGGTTTCGATGCATTAGAGGCGTAAAAGGTGCATGGGGACTTATATATAATACACATACATACACGGGGAATAGAGCTAGCTAATGACACAATAAAATACAGACTCGCACTTAGCTCTCACCGGCGCCAGGACTGCCTCTTGCCCGCCGACTCTCGCTCGTTGGATCGCTGAAGCTGCGGCTGCGACTGCTGGCTGGATGAGTAAACGCTGCTGCTTCTTCTGCTTCTGTCTCTGCTGCTCCCGCTGCTTTCGTTCTTTCTCCCGGCATCTTCAAAGTAGTACGCGCCCTCGGGCCAGTACTCCAGCACTTCACCGTGCTCCGACCGTATCTCGTCGTCTTCGCCGCCTGCCTCGTCGTAGCCGCCAACCGCATTTCCACTACTCAGATGCAAACTACTCCTCGTGGCCGGCTGCTCAATCCGCACAGCCGACGGTGGCGCCGTCACGCCCACCGTCACGATTCCCACTCTGGCCGCCACTTCGGGTGGAACGCTTGTTAGACACTTCAAGAGGCAGGCTATGGCCGGCATCCTTGCCGTCGTCGACGATGATGACGACGACGAACTGGACGTCGGACCAGTGGCCGTCGCCCGGTTAGCCGATGTTCTCGTCTGCGGGGAATCGCTCTTGCTGCTCTTGCTGCGCTTGCTGCTCTTGCTGCTGCTGCTGCTCTTCACAGCCGCAGCTGACATGGGACGCTGCTTGAACTTTCGATCGCCCCCCATACTTGCCTTGATCACCTCAATGTCCCATTCCAGCAGCTCCTCTCCGTTCTGGGCCTCTGCGGCCGCGATTGCCGCCGTAACAGCTGCGCTGTCGTGGCTGTCGCCGTGGACTGGAGCCTGGTCTGGACGGGATGGCTGGGCAGGTCGGACAGGCCCGGTTGGAGGGGGAGATTCCACCTGCTCGCTCAGCCGCTGAAAGCTTGATGGGGATGCTTGATGCGACGACCATGCGACGGACGGTCGCCGGTAGCTGCCGTACTGCGGCTGTCGTTCTGTCTCGTGCGTGTTGCTCAGCCTGGGCACCGGTGGCTGTTTTTCTGACGCTTCCAGCGCAGCCATCCGGTCGGAGAACGGAATCAGGGCCGGCGGCTTTGGTGCCGGCCTCGGACTCGCGTATTGGCCATAGCTTGATGGCTGGAGCTGCTGACGCGGATCGTTAGCCACGCTGCCGTGAGCTGACCGACCTGACGGGCGCACTGAAGATGATGCCGCAGAGCGTGCTGCCACTTGGCTGACAGGCTCTCCAGAGCTGTTTTTGCTCCCTGCTTGAGACTCGCTCGCCATGTGCGGCACTCGACGCAGCGTTCGTGGCGCTCCTTGAACGGCGGTGCTGGGATAGAGGCTACTGCCCTGCGGTCGTACCGATCTCTGGGTTGATGCAAAGGTTGGAGTTGATGTTGCTGCCTTTGACGACACGCTGTCCGACGTCGTTCTGGATGATGGGCCAGCCACCGTACCTCTAGAAGTCGGCAGCGGCCGACGGTGAACCTTTTGCCTCTCCGTACGCTGCATCTGTACCTGCCTTTGGTTCTCCATCTCTGCTATTTTTGGCTGTTCTCGGACTGCTCTTCTCTGACTCACCTCTTGCTTTATGAACGCCCCGAAACTTGGGCTGCTGGCCGCCTCCTCTATGGGGCTGTTCAGGTAGCGCTCGAGAAAGAAACGACACTCGTCCTCAGATGGGATATCGGTAGGAAGCACGGGGACAGGCGGTCGGTCCGGATGGTGGACGCGCTGGAAGATTGTTGCTTTGGGCGAAGTCGGGCTCCGATCACTGCGCAGCCGTTGGGCGAGGTTATGGAAAATTCCGTTGCTGGGCTCTCTGCTGTCTCTGCGACCTGTAGCGCTGATAGTGATATTGTTCTCGTACGGTTGGCTTGCGACAGGCTCACTATGTCGGTTCAGTTTTATTTTCATTAGGAAATGTTAGTCTCTGGGAGACAGTCGAGACACTGGATATTTTCAGGCAGCCTGTCTATTTAAGCTCGTTTCCACGTCTATTTGAACATGAGAGGGTTTGACCATGAACATCGCCATTTGGTGTTCTCTTTCTTGTCCGGACTCGGGGCGCTGTAAAGACCGTGAAAGACCTGCACGGCGCCCTTTGTTCTGACCAGCGCCGTGACTTAACTGACGTTTTCCCCAAGTTGGCAACTCCTTTGACCAGGGCTCGCCTTGTCCCTAAGGGAAACTGTCCAATAAGCCTAGAACAGGCATTACACGATCTCAAACCCGACATTCAGAACTTCCCCTTTCATTTTTGTAACTAAGCCGGCTTGAACTGTTCTAGGCTAAGAGTAAGATATTCTGGTCTAACGGTGATTCTCGCATGTCTAAGTGAGAGGATGAATTTAGGCCCTGGTTGGGTTGTCAGATTAGTGTGTGTTGCTATGCAGGGTACCTCTCCTGCATGCAGACAGGGCCGAAGACCCAACTGAATAGGCGGCCTAGCGTGGCCTATAGTATAGTGTACAAGCACTTCATTATACCTCTGTATAAGGCCCTATCATTCATATCTTCCGACAAATTCAGATTACAGTGCACTATACTCGTACTGTTGCCTACGAGCACGAGCATTTGTTCTCGTCCCCGTACTTGCAGACACCAACTTGCTCAAATGTAGATGTCTCTCCAAGCGTTCACATCGAAAATTATTTACGCTTAGGCGGTATATCATCAAACCACCCCATACCCTATTACAAAGCGTTTCCTCTTAGCAATGATAATGCTCCACAAGACCGTTCATGCCGCAAAGTTTGCATCATAGACATTTTACAAAAGTAACGCGATTTGCCCAACAGAAAGCTTGCCAGAACAAATACTTCTCCTTCTTTCTGCACGGCCGGCATGCTGCAAAGGAGTCCTTGCCAGCGATCTTTACTGCAATGGACAGGGGTGGCTAGGATAGATTCGCATGATACTACGACGCGTGCGGAGTAGACTCTTACGACGTACTTACAGGGGGGACCTCCGTATGTAGATCTTTCAAGAGAATCCACCAGTTGAAGGATGGCGCGCCGGTACGGAACGGCCCACACACAGGGCCCATTAAAAGCATGGCTCAATGTGCCCCACACGAGGAGAACCCCGGATTCGCTCGTACATAAGTTATTACCGTGCATGAGTTGCACTGCTGCCTCGTTTATACATCCTTTCGTTTTGTACTAAAATCCTGCAGAGCAAAGTAGTCAGTTGCATACTGGTCAAAAGGAGGTTTTCTGCCGTAGTCCCGCCACAAATCTCTAGTATAGGTAGGAGAAATCTCATCATCTCCCGCCAGCCCCGTCACTGCGGTCACTGTTGGCTTTCTTAGCAGCGACATCTTGCCAAGGTAGGGCTAAGGCAATCAAACTGACCACAGCAGCAGCAACAGCAGAGAAATACTGGGAAGAACTAGGACACCGCTATGGAGGGGGCACTTTTGTTTTGTGAACAAAACTCACAAACATTTCCGTAATGGCTTGGTTGTATGCCTTTAAACAGCCTGGCATATCTGCTGTCGATATGAGTTTTCTCACGCTCGTGGTGCCTGCTTCGACAACTTCTTGGGCATCGACGTTAGGCACGTAGGCGCGAAGGAGCTGAGGCAGTCAGTTGCGGAAGATGGTCTGTGCAGCCGATACGGAAATGGCGAGTCCAAGCTGCATGAAGAGGTTGATGGTTGCCAAAGAGATGGTCGAGTCGGAGGCTGGGACATCTTCCTGTACCGCGATAACGGGCTGTAATAAGTAAGGAGGAGAAAAAGAAAGGGAAAGATAGGAAAAAAAGAAAGAAAGAAAGTGGAGGACTTACAACTTGAAATGCTACTCCCCGACCAATATGCGTGAGAATCTGATAACCAACCCAGTGGCCAACTTTGGAAGTTGGTGTTAGTGTGGATAAGAGCCCTGAGCCAACAGCAGTCAACAGGCTGCCGACGATGGCCCATGGGGGTATGTAGTGTAAAGGACGGACGAAGGCACCAAAAGTGATGAGAGAAAAGACCATGGAAACCAATGAAGGCAGCATGTGTACAGCGCTCTGGCCCGCGTCCTCGCCCCGAATGGCCTGGAGCCACAGCGGCAGATAGAATGGCTTGGCTGATTCTAGGGTACGGATCCATTTTCCTGAAGCAGTCTCTATTACTACCGTACCGCTACCGACACGAGCTGTCTCGCAGACGGCATACCGCCCCTGGTGGTCAAATGTAATAGTAAGAGCTTTCAAGACGTATCGCATTTTGCCAGTCGTGGTTTCCATAATTTGCATCTCTCCAGTCCTATCGTCATGGAAGGCTAGTAGCTTTCCGTTAGGTGAGAAGGTCAGGTGTGAAAGGTTGATGACTGGCTTGTCTGCCACTGCTTCTTTTCCTGTTTCCATGTTGCAGATGTGAATATCGCTTAGTTCAGTGTTTCTACGATTCCAGACAAGAATGTGGCTGTTGGGTGCGAATACCATTGCGAGTTCGCGAGCACCGTTATCCAAGATGACCTTCTCTTCCCACGTCTGCGTATTCAGAACCAGCAGCTTTTTCCTGAGTGCTATGGCCACCATCTGGGCGTCGTCTGAGAAACAGCACCGGTCGAAACCTGGAAATGTCTTGACTGTCTCTGTCAGGGTGCCGTTCCAAAACTCTACCGACACTTCAAAACCGTTGCGTAGTCGAACGAGAGCTGCCAGATGCCCAGCTGGCGAGATTTTCTTCGGCGAGAATATTACCGAGCAGATCTCCTCGTCCAGCAGTTGCTCTACGCCATTGTCGATATCAAAAACGGAATAGTATCTAATACTATGTTCCCCTTCGCTTCGGCCTAGGACGGCCCTGCTGTCGTCTGGCATACTGTCTGCAGATACGATAGCGTCCAGAGTCTCCGCGCCTTGTTGGACGGTAGCCACATCCCACACCTGGATTGTGTAATTGTGCAAACCCGATCCCGATACCAGAAGACCATTGGTGGTAAAGCACAATGCGCCTGCCTTTTCATACGGGCTGCGGGCCCATATGGCTCCGATCGTCTTTGCGGAGCCATTTTCCAAGTCGTATAGCGTGACTTTGTCTCCATGAGAACCTACTGCGAGTGTTGGTGGATATGTGGGCGACATAGCAAGGCAGCTAATTGGTCCGAGATGGCTGGACTCCCATCGCAACTTGGCCGTTTCCGTATCAAGTGCTCGGACTTGATTGGGTGACGATACGACAATCGTGTCGCCACGGCCGGACAATGCCACTTTTATGACGGGCCCAGCCAGCCCAAAAGCTTGCTCGATGTTCCCTTTGTCGAGGTTCCAGATTACCACACCTCCAGTCTTGTTGTGAAAATCCTCATTCACGACCGTGTACCCCACGACAACCAGTTTATCTGCATGGGAGAGACAGGTCACTCGAAGTGTCTTGCTGCACTGAAACGTCTCTAGGGCCCTCTGCCGATCCGCGTCCCATGGTCGTATGTATTTATCTTCTCTAGAAGGGGTGCAAAATGTGGAAAAGAAAAAATAGACGTTGTGCGTCTCCGGGGCCTCCAGAGTCGTCGTCTCGCGTTCTTTTATGTCTCGAAGCCGCAGGCATTTGCCATCCCGCACATATGCAATCTTCTTCCCGTCAGAAGAGAATGATACGGAAGAGACAAAGCCTGTTTCGATTATTAGGAGTTTCTCAATTCCTGTCACAATGTCCCATAACCGCAGTGTAGTGTTGTCTAATGCAGACGCGATCGTGGTGTTGTCCGGAGACACGGCCACGGAATCAACACGGCAATCCCGGCCTTCAATGGTCAAAGGTGCATTACTCCACTGGTGTTCGACGTCTGGAGTGCGCCGGATCCACGCGGGAATGAGATGTTGAAAAGTCGTTCGAACCACGCTGCTTGTCGGGCTGAAGACTAGGGCCGAGATGTAAGTCTGTAGGGGTGCGTTCCTGGTGATAGACTGGTAGCTGAGTGTGAAGCGCCTGGCATCGACTAGGAGGCCACATAGGCCTGGCATGCCCTCCGTTCCCTCGGATATTTTGCACAGGTCACTGATTGCCTGGATTGAGCTATCCGTCTCGCCTATAAGACTCATGGCCTCAAGCCAGAAAAGGAGGCGTGATGACAGAAAAGTATGAATGCGGCCGTCATTGTGCAGCCCGGACAGGCGGCGCTGGTCTGTGTCGAGCTCAGCTAGATGTTTCACCCAGTATACGCACGCGTACTGCAGGTGCGGTGGAATCTTCCGGTTGATCCATGACTGCGGGATCTCCGAGACCTGTCGACCTGGGTGATGCAGCTGGCAGATGTCTTGGCGGAGTTCCGTTTCCATGATGCGCAGGCACGCGTCCAGTAGGGCATGGTGGGTGTCCTTTTCGTCGACCCAGAAGTGAGGTGCCGATTGCTTCTTGTCCAGGAGGTAGTCACGGAAGGACAGGTGAAAAAAGGAAATGGGATTGGACGCATCCACAGGGACGTTGACAATAGAGTGGAGCTCTTCCAGATTTCCCTCCACGGCTTCTACGTTTGTCTCGAGTAGCTGGGCCAGCGCAGTGACAGGGATGGGCTTGAAGACAAGCGCAATGAAACCGAGAATGCCGCGTACTTCGGAACGCATTTCTTCCATCTCCAACCTTGACAGGCTGATGCCCGGAAACTGGAGCACACTCATGTATATCTCCGAAAGCCGAGCCTCGGGGCTGTCCGTGTTGTCGCCTGCGCTTCCCTCGAGCACTTGCCGCAGACGAGCCTGGCGTATGTTTAGATGTAGCCTGCCGTCGAGAAACCGGCAGACGGTTGCAGCATAGATGAAGAGCCCGTCCGACTTGGCGACGAGACCGCGGAGCTTTTCTTGTGATAGCCACTCCTTGGGGAGATTCTTTTCGGTGGTGATGCGCTTCATTTCCGTTTGTAGCAGCCGCGTGATATCGTCCTCACCCTTGTCATCTTGCGGGATCTTTTCCAGTGACACGGACTCCACCACATCATCCACTGGCATGGCTTTTTGGATGTGCGGCTCGGGACGACTGGTGATCAGAATCCGAAGCTGTAGCTGGCGCAGCTTGCAAAGCTTTGGTAAGAGTTCGAGCATTTGCTCGGTGTCTTCCTGGCTGACACACTCGTCCAGGGCATCTACGACAACGACGAGCTGCACAGGTGGCGGTCCTTCCTGTTCGAGCTTTGAGAGCGGTCCTAGAAGTAGGTAGTCTAGCTGTTCAGAGATCCTCTTGTATCCTACCATCGTGTCGTCCTGGATCGCCTTGGCTAGGTGCGTCTTGAATGCCGGCATCTGCTGTGCCAGCGTCACGGCTATCGTGGTAAACAATTTCTGCAGGCCGTTGCGGCCGGAGTTTTCCTGCTTCAGGAAGAAGCTAGCTCCGAGGTACGTGCTACGGTCCAGACGGTCGTCAACCGACCCAATGACCCGTCTATCGTTCAGGCATGTGGCAGCCGTTTTGGCGATGCTCGACTTGCCCGTGCCGGCCAAGCCGTGTAGCCAGAACACCAGCTTTCCCTCCGGATCTGCGACCCACTGCTGGATTCTGGCCAGTACCTCGCGCTGTGTGTCTTGTAGACACGTGCTCTGCTTCGTGTTCGCAGCCGCGTTGAAGAGCGCGTCACCAGCCACAGGCAGGCGCAGGAGAAGACTGGTACTGTCGGCATTCTGTCGATCATTAGAGGGTGTGCAGAAGAGGGGGCTTATACGTGAAGGCCTTACCAGCATATGGCTCAAGATTTTTTCTTGCAGCTTAGTAATCTCGTCGAGTTTTACATCAAGGCCCTGCAAGGCCTCCACGAGTCGAGCTCCCGTCAGAGTGTTGGCTTCCTGGTCAATTTGTTCTGTCTTGACCTCCACGTCTTGCAGCATTTCCTTCCAGTTTGTCGTTGTTGCGTCTTCGATGCGGCGCCTCAGTTTGTTGTTCGTGTAGTGCACGACGATGAGCATCTGGTAGCGGTATATGATGGTATACACCGCCACCATATCGTTTTGAAGCTCCTTCATTATGCTTTCGTGGCTATCAAAGCCCGGGTCAGCTTGTGGCTCAAACATGTTGGCTTACATACAGAGAAACAGTACTACTTACCTGGGATCATGCGTCTTGGACAGAAGGGATTTCTCTATCAGGCGAAAACGAATAGTGAGAGACGATAGACGTGCAAACCCTTTCGCAGCATCTTCATCCTGCTGGAATATTTTTTCCCAAGATCTGTAGACGAGTACAATAACTGTTATTAGTTATTGCAAGGTAGACTGTAGAGGACGTGGAAGATGTTTACCGGCAAAACAACTACGCCGGACCATACCAAGGCAGCATGGGGCTGGGCGGTGATGGCTTCGCCGATGACGTCTTTACAAGCCAGAACAAGCTTGACCAGCTTGCGAACTTGATCTCGGACCACAAATGTCTCTGCTGGGTAGCCAATTTTGAAAGACAGATATGTCTGTGGTACCTTGTCGAGCATCTTCTTTGCCGTATCCTGCAGCCGATTTAAGTCTATTTTGTCCTGGTCTGCGGGTTTTGCACTATTTTCCTCGACTGCCGTGGCTGCCAGCGGGTAGCACAAAACTCGGAGCCTTGCAGATGTTTTCGGTATGCTTTGACCTATCTCTGTCAGCAGTTGCGGAGTGCTACTACTCTGCGCACCATGCTGGCTTCTCTGACGGTCTAATGCGCCTTTTTTTTCTTCTTCCCCCCAAAAGGGGTTGTGAAGCCACTTGTGCTCTCTTGCAGGTGTCATTTTCGTGAACTAGAGAAGGCTCAATCGTATCGCGTAGTTTGTTGTTTGGGTGAAAGTCGGCAAGGCAGCGGCTATGAGGCTTTTTTCTTGTCCCGTCCCCGGCTAATCAGTACCTTGTCTGCCCAACCTCAGCCCAATGTAAGCTGCATGAAGTACGAGTATGGGTGAGCCTGAAAGCGGCTGTTTGTAAATCCGCGTATCTGCATAATGCATTCTTTAAAGTGCCCGATGCATCCATCCACTACATAGTACGTAGTAGAGTGTAGATAAGGTCGAGTCAGGTTAACCCTGAACTAAGAGCTGCTATAGATCTAAAGATTATAGCTGCAACCCGCTGCTAAACCTCTAGGAACTCCACTAAAATTGGGGGGGTAACTGGATAATTAGGCAGAAGATGTTTATTGACGTCTTCAGAATGAGTTAGAAAATAACTAACAATCTTATCTCGCTTCACCTACGTATCAATTTAGGGGCACTCATGTATCCTGTCCCAGCCTCGTGGTGTCTAGATTGAATAATTTTGAAACAGATGCGTCGTAGACGAAACCTAAGAGGACCTAGGAAGCCTCTTAAAGCCCCGTTAAAGGCTCACTGTCACCGTCATGTTGTTGCTCAGGATCATCAGCACCGGCGGCAGTTCTTGACACAGCAGTTCCACATCTGCAAGGTACTGCAGGCTGGCCGTCTCGCTGCGACATGTTCCATCGTCGGGGATCGGCAGCGTCGTGAACAGGACGCCTGCATTCCCGCCTCCCGTCCCACCGCCCTTTGCGCCGCTCTGCTGTCGCATGAGCTCGTTTAAGATCAGGTGCTGTGCACGCCTCGGCAGGTCGTTGAAAGACAGAGACAGGTCCTGCGTAGCATAGCTCGACCCGCTGCTTCTGCGGGCACTGTCATCTTCGTCATCGTCATCGTCATCGCCGGCGCCGTCGCTGGTGCTGTCCTTGTTTTCTGCGCTGCTCCCAGTACCATCACCCTGCCGTGCATTGTAGTCGGCGAGTAGGCCTGCGATGCCGATACGTACATCACCCGTGCTCTGCCCATCGACAGCTGCGCCTTGCTTGTCGTAACCTGAAACGCCGCTGTCAGGAAGCTGGGCAGCCGGCATGGATGAATGCCGTGACAAGTGTGGCCGGAAAGGCACCTGTGGGCTCTTCTGGTCTCGCTGCGGCTCGACAAAAGTCACCGAGGGCCCTCCGGCTGCTGCTTCCATCTTGGCCTTTTTCTTTGAAGTAGACCCCGACAGACTCACACGGCTCTGCCGTGAATTGGTCCGTGACAGGGCAGGCCGCTCATTTCGCCCCGATGCTGATGCTGATGCTGATGCTGATACCGATGATGTCGTCTCGGCAAACATGATCGTCCGTCCGGTCTCTTCGGGGTTCGTAGTTCTGGTTTCTGGCACAAGGCTGCTGGAGAACCGCATAGATGATGAAAGTGCTGGGAGAAAAGAGAAGCCGTTAGTCATACGCAAGTACCGGTGCTCCGGGTCGGCTTACATTGTGATCCTTGTCCTGCTAACAGAGACTGATGGGCCCGCCGGAGTCCGTATTTAGCGCCATCTCCCGACGATAGAGGCGTGGTGGACATGGTGCCGTAGCCCCTTCCAGGTGGAGATGTTGATGGTGTCGGACCTGCCGAGGACATGTTTGACGCTGGAGATATCTTCCCCTCAACAGGAAGTCTCCTCCGTCTTGTCGGCCGCTGAAGGATTGAGTCGTTATGGCTTTCTCGACCGGCTGGCACGACTAAGAGCGAGCGGCGAGCGGTCGTAGTCTCGTCAAGACCGTCTAGATCGCTTTCGCTAGCGGTGCTGCTCTCGGCGTCGTTGTAATCGGGGTCCAAGTCGCTGTGGTCCGTCGATGAGTCGTCTCTTATGGCCATGTCATTGACGCTGCTGTCATTGTCGACGGCATCTCCGTATCCTGGCCGCGTGCTGACCTTACCCGCCAAATTCTGTGTGCGGATTCCCATGCTGAGACCTAGGCGGGCCAGCGTCGATACTGTGTGGTGCTTCTGCAGTTCTTCGATATGTGCCATGCTGGGCCTTCTCATGCGCAAGGCAACCTTATCTCGGCGGCTGGGTGTAGTGCCCACTGCCGAAGGCGAGCCGGAAGAAGTCTTGCCGCGTATTCGTCTCATGTCCTCCCACCATGGCTCGTCTTTCAGGACGCTGTCTACGAGCCGTTCGGCCGATGGGTCGGCAGAGTGACCGTGGATGATGGTCTCGTACGTGGTGAGATCGCCGCTTGCTAGCCAAAAGACGTGAACCTCGGCGGTGATTCTGAGCTTTTCGAGAAGTGCTTCCACTCTGCCGCGCTCTTCGTTCACCTCACTATCGTACTCAACGAATACCATGACGCGCAGGTTGTACACCCGCTTCCAGGCCGGGACGGAGTGGAGTATGTAACCCAGTTGCAGAATGAGCGTATCTTGGGAGGGGGAATGTGCGTTAGTCGATCATAGAGCTCATGTATCTTGTAGATGCCAGACTTACAAGTGTCAAAGTTTGTGGTCAGCACGCTCTTCCCGTCAGCCTCTAGCTCAGCCGACATCTGAATGGGCCACAGATCAATGTACTTCTTGGTGTTGCTGCCGTCTGATCGCGGGGTCTCTAGGGTATGAAAGCCCTTGGCCACGGCCACATTAATACGGTGGCGGAGGGCCAGGTCTTCCAAGATGGTCGTGTATTCTGTCACTTTCATCATGCCTTCGGTCTTGATAACATCTGTCGGAAGAAAGCCTTCCAATATTCGCGATGCCGTGTCACCGCGCCGACGCCGGCGTGGCACGTTGACGCTTCCAGCAGCCGGACGAGGCAAGGGATTCGGGTCTGAGACGGCTTGGACCGCGCCAGAAGCCGGCACGGAAAGCTCAGGAACGAGAAAGGACGGCTGTGAGGCCCGCAGCTCGTCCATATTGTAAAAGCCCAACACGGCAATGTTTGGGCGCATGCCACCAAGGCCGCTTGACAGGATCAGATTCCGTACACCCCAGGTAATGGATGGCGACATGGTCAGCTGAACAAAGGCTTTGATCCGGGAGAACTCGCTAATATACTCGGTCCACATAGCGTGTTGGAGTTTTGCCTCCTGGACGCCTGTATCGAAGTCGTCGGTCACGATTGCGTGGCCCAAAATATACAGTGAGCCCTTCTTTATGGAGTTGCAGAACTGGATCAGACGGGTCTGGCGCCGGGGGTTGTTGATCAGCAGGATAATCTGCGGGCGCCAGAACTTGATGTGCTCCGGCTTCAGACGGAGCAGGTACTTGCGGACCTGGTGGTAGATCAAGTTCTGCGAGACGTCACCCCAGTGCTTCGGTGGGCTCAGGTAATGAATGAGGAGGAATAGCATGACCAGCAGGATGACGGCGGACGTGGCGTAGGTCCCGTCGATGAAAAACATGGCGCCGGCTGACGTGAAGCTGCCGAGGAGGGCGGTCTGCCAGCTGAAGAATTTAAAAGCTGGCCGGAAGTTTGGGGCAGAGCCGATCTTGAGCAGGAAGCAGGCGAGATTCATGACGAAAAAAGTTACCATGTAGCCCATGGAGATGAATGTGGCGATCTGGTTGAGGTCGGCGAAGAGGGCGAACTGGGCAATGGCGTAGGTCATGAGCAGGGCCAGCAGGGGCTCGTCGTTCTTCTTAGTGCCCCAGGAGAAGACCGATAGGCCTGGCAGGAGCTTGTCGCGGCCCAAGGCCTGCATCAGCTTGGCAGCGGCGATCAGGCCCATGAGGGCAGAGAAGAAGGTGACGGCGCACTCGCCGGCCACAATGATGGGGGCCCAGACGCTGGTTTCCTGGATGATGTTGGGCTGGAAGAGGAGGGAGGCGTGTGTGGTGCTAGCAGCCATGGACAGGATGACGAGGAGGTAGAGGACAAAGGTCGACAGCATGGCCCAGAGGGTGCCGACGGGGATGGACTTGCTAGGGTTGCGCAGATCGCCGGACATGGAGGCGCCGGCGAAGATGCCCGACGTGGCGGGGAAGAGGATGCCAAAGAGGTCGCGGAACGTGGCCAGGCCGTTGAAGGTATGGCCGTCACCAGCGTGAGGAAGCAGGTTGGAGCGCAGGGTGGCTAAGCTGATGCCGGTGAACTCGATCCCGCGGACGGGGTCGGAAAAGGGGGCACGGAACAGGGCAGAGACGGGGATGCTGAGGGTGGCGACGGTGAGGATGACCAGGAGCCCGTTGCTCGCCTTGGCGAAGAGGGCGCTCCCGGCAAAGCAAAGCAGTGTACAGGTGACGAGGACGACGGTCTGGGAGAGATAACCCCACCAGTAGCCGCGGGGCAGGCTGGAGCCGAAACTCATGCTGATGCAGTCGATCAGGCCGACAACATTGAGTGCCGTGTTCAGCACCTGGGAGAGGTAGAACAGCAGGCCGATGGAGCCGCCAAACTCGGGGCCGAGAGAGCGCGAGATGAGATAGTAGGTGCCGCCACCTTTGACCTCGCCGTTGGAGGCCACGGCGGACAGCGAGAGTGTGGTGACAAAGTCGACGAGGTAGGACAGTATGAGAAGGCCTAGATCGAGTATTAGAGTAGGGAGGGGCTGGATGGAAGAAACAGGAGAGCAAGCAGAGCCAGCAGAGCCAGCAGAGCCAGCAGAGCCGCAAGATAAGATACACCAGAGAACACCTACCGAGCATGCCCAGCAGTCCGACCTGGCCGAGAATGAGGCCGAAGCGGAGGAACATGAGAATGCTCAGGATGCTGAGGCAGACCGGGACATAGACGCCCGAGACGGCACCCAGCTTGTGCTTTTTGGCGCCATGATCGCGGTCTCGCTCCCGCACGAGGAGGCGGTCTCGCTCCATCGTCTAAGGGTGGCTTGCTCGCAGCGTGTCGGTAGCCTCTCCCATGAGGTCTCTTTGAGGAGAAGCTCTCTAGACAGCCCGTACGCACAAGGCGATATGTCGGGGGCCCATGCAGCAGAGAAAAGGGAGAGCGTTGTTCTTTAATGCACCCTCTCGTCCCTATGCTCATGTCATTATGCAGCGCGGCGCAGCAGCCGCCAGCAATTATGGGGACCCCGTTGACAAGCTAATGTAACCGTATGCAGCTGCGGCAATCAGAATGGAGAAAGCAAGGAAGCGGACTGTCTGTTCGGGTTTCCAGGTTTCTAGTTCCAGATTTCAGGTTCCAGAATATTTACTCCGTAGATTGCCAGGGTTTTTTTTTATCATTTGCTTGTCCTCGATGCAAGACTTTGTCAGATTGTCCGTCCGTGTGGCATTTTGCCCGAGCAGCAATCAAATCGCTGTGGAGACGTGACAGGAGGCGTCTCAAATGAGCAAAGGGAGGATCAACGGCATTCTTGTTTACTTTTATGTAGTCCTGACCGCCGTCCATCTCGCGTCCTTTTCAATGTGCACTTGCCTACTCCTACCGGCCAAATACATGACGAGCGCGGCCGGCGGACCTTGGCGGAAGGAGCGATGGGCTGCGTATCGCCCGGCGGCGACTGCCGTTATATTTTTCGTCACAGCAGCCCAAGCTCACCGTAGTTTGCTACCCCAAGGTCTCCCCCACTCTGGTGAAAGTTGCTTTCTGAGTTTTGGCCCCCACACTGCTAAAATGCTGAACTGACAGGCCCAGAGAGGTGGTTTTCAACTTGCCGTCAGGGCTGGGATACAACTATGCGAGACAAGACGCCATGCTGGGTATGGTAAGATAGGTCTGTATGCCGGGTTCGCAGTGGGAGTGCTCCTGCTTTTGTGTACGATATATTGTGTTCCACGTCTGGCAAGATACTAAAGACTCGTTCTTTAGACGACAGGTTTTGGTTAGATATGCTTAGAGGCCGTGCTTTGCCAGCTTTATAGCATAGCCTTTGGCCATTGGAAAGCCGCCTGTTCACCATTTGTTTCAATCATTTATTTTACTTGGGAGGCAGTCGACCGCACGCAGTCTGTCTCGTCATCTCGTCGCACTGCAATTGATCTGCGCCTCGTACAGCTATCTATTCGCGGCCTGCTAGAGGGCGTATCCCCAGATTACCCTCTACTGCTGGCGCTTCCCGCGCAACTATATCGTAGTGGTTGATCCGCCTTTAGCACGCCGAAAATTAGTGGGGCGACCGATTGACCAGCCTCGCAATTCTCTGCGAAATCCTTTGCGTTCAATTCGCCAAGCCATTTCTCGACTTATTACGCAACAGCAAATTACAACTGAACAGTTGGGCGTATACTGTCGGCGGTCCATCTGGACAGGTATAGAGTACTGGGCGCATAATTGGTAATCGCGGCAAACTCTTAAATGCCTCACCACAAGATTTGTGATAAATTTTTAGCTTCGCTGCAGTTTCAATTTCAATTTGCGGCCTGGGATTGTGCGGCTGAGGCCTGCTCAGCCTTCTCGTGGTTTGCTTGTGCCGAATTTCTGTGCACATCGGCCTGGAGGCAAGGGCTAATGGCATACATAGTAGGAACCCTGACCTACGGGCGTAGACGGGCTTCTTGCTAGTATATGTTGGCGGCCATTTGTTTTACGTTATATACAAAAACGAGCCCTCACTAATGAAGCACAGTCACGTTTTTCACAACTGACGACGATATCCGACGCTGTCCGTCCCTGCACATTGGCCATTAGGGTTGTGCCGGGACCCCCACACTTTCAGGGCCATGGCCAATGATAACGCGGGGATCCGTACGCAGAGTGCTAACTGAGCTCGTGAAAATGGGTTCCAGTCACCTGCTCGGATTTGTGTTAGGCGGTCTTCCACCGGCCACCCCATGTGCCTAAAAGCTATCGCGAGGCGATTAGGCTACTCGTACGCTAGCCAAACAGAAGACTTTCTCGTTGTTTTCATCCACCTGCCACATCCTACCGTCTCGCGATTGGCAGCACAGAACTCTCCTTCTGTCTCGCAACATCTGCCTTCTGCATTCCGCATTCTTGATCACCGTCTACTTTCCTCATCTCTCTGTCATTCTCTTTCTTTTTCTTTTTTCTTTTGGGTACAGAACACATATCTCATATCAGCTGACAGCTGGCCGAATTCAATCTTTCTCTCGTCAGCAGTCCAATCCGACCGCGATAAGGGAAGCAGGCAGAAATTACGTCCTCACGGTCCGCCGTCTCGGCGCTCCCCCGAAGACTTTTCTCGCTACTTTCCGAACAGAGAGACATGCGTTGACACCTGTCCCTCATCACGACAACAACTGCCGACTTCGACCACCAAATCTCTCCTTATCCCCATTCCTATCATGTCTACCAACGGCCGGAGCTCTCCAGCCTCTAACTCGTGTCCGCGAGCCGCGGCCACCCAGCTGCTGTCGTCCTCGCCGGCTTCCTTCCGTGGTCGATCGCTCGGCACGTCCATCCCACGCTCCGACACCACAGCACGCCTTGCATCGCTCGTCCCCCCACTGGGCTCGTCGCCCTTGTCGTCTGCAGTGCAGAATGGCCGCCGTGGCTCTGGCCGATGGTCGCCCTCGGGAGCCCTGACTCCGCTGGCGGGCGGCACCGCGGGCTCAATTGCGGCTGGGCCAGGAGTCTCTGCTCTCGCGGCTGCCCTAGCTAATTCGGGCGGCGGCTCTCCGCCGAGACTAGGCACCCCGCCCGTTCGGGCGTCCTCGCCCGCAGCAGCATCGGCCAGAGCACTGAGCAGCACGCCGCTCACGAGCACAGGTGGCCCAGGCTCGGTCCCTGGCGCCGGCCTTACACCGACAAACTACGGATCCTTCGACTCGAGACCACGCTATGCCACGACGGCGGGCGCTTACGAGGACCCCGAGATCGTGCGGCGGCACCTGGTGCTGCGGTCAGACGCGGCCAGCATGTCTGACAGGGCAGGTGAAGGCAAGGGAAAGCAGGCAGCTGCAGGAGCAGGAGCAGGAGCTGCAGGAGCTGCAGGAGCTGTAGGAGCTGCAGGAGCTGCAGGAGGCGCAGCAGGAGAAACGACGACGGCAGACGGCGCGGATGCAGACTGGCTGGCAGGCGTGGGTGCGTCGGCGATTGACGACGACGAGTTTTCGAGCCTGCAGCTGCAGGGCGGCGACATCACGCGGCCGATTTACCGGTGGACCGAGGAGGCGACGAACAAGGTGAACCGCAGCCAGAGCTTCAGCATGCCGCGGCCGGAGCCCGAGAGCGAGGTGCTGGACATCAACACGATCAAGGTGCCGGGCGGCTTTCGGCGCAACTACCTGCGGCGCACCAACGGGGCGAACGGAGACGGCAGCGACGACGAGTCGCGCTCGCACTCGCACTCGCACGCACACGAGCACCGCGGCGGGCAGGCGCAGCAGCAGAAGGGGCAGCCGCGGCTGTTCACGGCGAGCTTCCTGGAGTTTTTGTCGGTGTACGGGCACTTTGCAGGCGAGGAGCTGGAGGAGGACGACGAGGTGCTGAAGCCGGGCGAGTACTTCTCATCGGGCGAGGAAGGTGGCGGTGGCGGTGATGGCGGGGCCGGGTGGGACAGCGATGAGG